>JAHKKF010494737.1:0-31781 GCA_019740295.1 Labeo calbasu | reverse complement strand
ATCATTCGTGATCCAGCTTCACTTACAGCAGAAGTGAGTATAAGGTTTTTTTTTATGAATCTCTGCAATCACCTTTCCTAATAATGTGCTAGTTAGCAAGTTCAGCGGCTAAACACGGCCAAACGCGGCTAAAGTAAACAGGCTCGTCACTGCACAGAGAGAAGAGAGGGGCGGGGCGAGCAGAGCTCATTTGCATTTAAAGCAATCTCGACCAGAACATGATGATTTTTGCAGAGCTGATTTTGGCAAGGTAAAAATTGTGTTGTTTTACACAACCATTGAGAATTTTTAACCAAAGTATATTAAACACTTCTCATCACTGATAAAGTTTAGAGTCCTTTAAAGCTGCATTTTGGAAGTTCAGACTTACGGGCACCATAGAAGTCCACTATATGGAGAGTAATCCTAAAATGTTTTCTCCAAAAACAATTTCTTTACGACTGAAGAAAGAAAGACATGAACATCTTGCATGACAAGGGGATGAGTAAATTCCTAGGGAAAAAAAGTCTCTTTTTATGCAAATTGACTTCATAAAAATTAGCCTTTTTTTTTTTTTTAATTAAGTAGTTTATGCAACTGGCCACAGATCTTCCTGCAATTATTTAACGGAATAGCTCAGCATAACAGCCTCATCACCCATTTTTTCCGCTGTATTTTTTTAATACAGTGAAATTAGCAGTGACTGAAACTCATTCGGACATACTGTCATTCTAAAACACTAAAACATTACTTTACATATATGGTAGATGTTTTTTTTTTAATCCAAAGTGACTTCTATTGCATTCAAGCTATGCATTTCCTTGTTCATGCATTCCCTAGGAATCGGACCCATGACCTTGGGGGTTGCAAGCGTTATGCTCTACTGTTTAGAGCTAAACAAAATGAAGTAACTTATCATTCTGTGCTTCACAGAATAGGGAAAATCATGCAGGTTTTGAACTACATGAGGATTACAATAAGAGTTTTCTTTTAAAACTACTTTTGTATTATTTTTTAGTCTTGTAATGTTTTTATGCACTAATCTCTAACAATAGAGGGTTTCCATCTTCATGTTGTTTCCACACTGAGTACAATCATTCTTTCCATTATGCTTTCTTTAACAAACAATAAGGGCATGAACTGTATTGTCCATCAGTGGGTCATGACACAACCCATGACATCTATTTCAATAGGACGCCCTATGCGCGCTCACTCTGTCGCGGGAGCGCGCACATATATCAACACTAGATGTGAGTTTAAGACCTAACTATGAATGGACTTCAAACAATCATCACATGCCAGAGGCAAGTAAAAAAACCTCGTGACTCGTGTCAATAAACACAAAATCATTCAATAACCCAGATTACAACCTCCAAGTTAGGCTATATTGTAAAGTTTAGGACTTCTGGTATGCCAAGAAAACTAAATTTCACTCGTCAAACCGAAGGCTTTCAACTTGCAAAAAAAAATGAATGAAAAATCAGCGTTGCACTTTGAATGCATTTCCCCATGTGAACGAAACGCACTCAAAAACGGAGATTTCCCTGTTTGTCTAAACATCTCAACAATGTCAACTTCAGCATGGGACTTTCTAACCCCGCCCAATGTATGACTGCCCGCGGCTTCAACTCTTGTTTTAGTTAAATTCAGTGTCTCCGGGTTGTTTTGAAAGCAGCGCAAATACAATACTGCACGAAAGCTTTCGCTTACCTCGGGTGTAACATAAGACACAAATGACGGTTTCGTAGACTTCGCTCCTCCGCTCCCCAAACTCAACATTTTGCCTGTCCCAGTATCCTGCTTCCCGAGCAGTCAGGTGGAAATCCGGGAGAGCTCGAGCAGCCCAACTTTCCTCTCCCTCTCTGCTCTCTTTCACTCTCCACCTCTCCTTTCACAAGCGCGATTTCCTTTGGTTGAAAGACAAACCTGCTCTGACAGCAAGCCGCGCCCATTCTACGTCATTGGTTCTTTATGGACAAACTGTCCATTTTAGAGCTGGTCAGCGCAAGTCGCTTAACGCTCATTGGTCGATGCGGCTGTCAATCACAAACGCTTCCTCATTGCCGAACCCATAAGCAGTCGTATTAAAAATAGCCCACGCCCTGAAGTGAAAAGGGGTTTGTGTTTATATAGCGGCGGGCGGACTACATCTTTTTTTTGCTTTGCTTTATGGTCGCACGTCCAGCGATTTTCCTTATTTGTGCACAGACTAAAGTAGTTCCTCATCGTAACATGCACAAAAACTTGACTTGAATTCTTAATATGACTCTACATTTATTTCAGTTCTACTTGATAATGTAGTTAAAGAAAAGTAAAGGCAAATCATACTGGAAATGTCTTTATTATAGGCATTGTAATGCAGTAGTACCTTGACAGTGAATGACAAGCATCAAAGGGTAAGTCTACATCAATCTGCAGTTACAACACAGATATTTCAATTGTGTCCCTCCCATATTCTTCAATAGATATTCAACAAACTCCAATCAGAAACCAAAATTAGGGCAAGCAACTATGCATCTATAAACCAGTAAAACAAATCCATAAAAACAAAGAACATCTGTTTAAAAAAAAAAAAAAACACATTCCTGTGCTTTAAAACCATACAGGCATTTGTTTCTGAAGATCTATTGCAAGATTAGATACAGGCTTATTAAATGATCATATATTAGAAATCATACAGTTATATGATCACATTTAAAGATACATTTAGGGTTTACAATATTATGAACACAAAACACAGGCAGACCTGGGTAAATTACAATTTCTAAAAGAAAACAACAAAACAAAAGAAAAAAAAAAGAAAAAAAAAAAAGTCTTTGACCTTGAAGTACAAATGTTTACTGTTTGAAAACTTCCTTGTGTGAACAGCTGATCTGAAATGGACTGGTAACTCAAGATTCCTTAATAAACTTACAGAGACAATTGACAGATATTTCTGGTATATAGCCCAGGTCTGATTTCGACAGTCAGTGTCTTTAGAAATGTGATACAGCTACACCACAGAGGCCAGTGAATATCAGAGCACACTTACAGCCTAACTTTGGGACAAGTGCAGCCTTACATCACTTGCTTTAAGCATATAGAAGGAACAAGGTTTTAAAGATATTTTAAGGATATTAATTGACGTAAATTTACAAATGGTTAAAAGCAAACCCAGCCTTCACAATGCACTAGCAATGGAAAATACATGCTTGTATAAATCCACGTCCAGTCAATGTCACATTCATCACAACGGGACTAATGCGTCGCATGAATCAATCGTTTTATCTTCGACCTTGCGGTTTTAAGAGGAATGTCTCTAAACAAAATAAATTACAAAAACACCTAAACAATTTATTGCAAAGCCAAGAAAGCCATTGTCAAAGTTACTTTACATGTGTGACTGGAAGGATAAGATAGACTTTAAAGAAAAATCTGTTCCACACCGACACAAGTACACCGCTCAGACTTCTACAAATGCCTAGTCTGAAACTTGTAAGAGATCTGAAGATGGTGAAAGATTACATCCAATGTGCTGAATGGAGCATGAACTTTAGGCCTACCTTCTCTGGTTTGTGTGCGCATCTCAAATCTTTAAGCCAAGACACCAGACTAAACAACAGGGATGGACTACAGTCTATGTGGCAAGGAAATTAAGCCTGGCATTTCCCCAAGAGGCCATCTTTACTGGCTCTTAAAAACATTAATGAGTAGTAATCAGCATGCACAGAGGTCAACAGAAACAACATTTTGTATTCCTGGAATGAACAGGATTTGAAACGGGTGCAGGGAGAGCAGGGCAGGGCTAGTTGTACTGTAGTGCACTTCAGAAGCCCTCGTAGTCCTTCTTGTCCTTCTTCCCTTCGGCTTCAAATCCATCCGCCCCGTCGCTGTTGTCGCGACGCCTCTTGCGGTTATTCCGTACATTGAAGCGCGAGTTCATCTGGGGCAAGGGGTCCATACCCAGAACCTTGTGAATCTGACGGAATGCCAGGAGCCTCAAGGCAAACTGTGGACAAAGTGGCCAGTAAGTACACAGATTAAAAATATTTAATACTCTCAATTAATACGAGGCCATAAAAATGGCACGCACACTTGCACAATTATCAAAAACAGATTTTAAAGTGGTTAATGTGTATGTTACCTGAGCGCTTGACGTAATGTCCTCTCTCTGCTGCTCTTCCATGGTAGCCAGTGTATCTGTTGGATTCTTCTCACAGGGGTCTATCAATCCTGGAGCACCTGCATTACACAGAAAAGCACAAGAGCCAGATTGTCAAACTGAGCATCTAGATTCTTGACTTTCTTGACTATGCTAGCATAAAAGCTACATTACTAACGTACATCAAAAAAAGCCTACATAAACCTAAGAATCAATGCAATTCCCATAAAATGTGTTTTAGGATATAGGATCTTACCAGACAGCAGAATGCCTGAGGAAATACATTCAAAGACTCGTCGCAGAGCATCTCCAGGGCTCATTGGTCCAGCTGCACTGCTGATGGCCTTCTCCACCAGCAGCTCCATAGCCTTAAACACATTAAATTAAATTTACAATAATAAACAAAACTCCTAATATGGCATTTTAAGCAGTTTGTTCATAAGATAAAGACTGAAGGATGATGAAATTGTATAAACAAGACTGAAAGTGATTTTGCTTTAAAAACTCTATAGCGTCAGCTAGGGCTGTCACAATTGCGATTCATTTTGAGTTCTCGATTTAAAAAAAATCCTGGATTGCATTTTGCCCGTGTCGAGTAATCACATTCCATGGACGAGAATCGATTAAACTTTTTGGAAATTTCATCAGATTTGTAAGGTAAATCATTTATAAACCTACACAAACAAGGTGCAATACATCAATATCTTTCTCAATATCCTCACTCTGAGTTTACGTTTTGATATCCTCATATTCAAGAAATTAGCATTTCTGTGGTAAAGAAATTGTCAAATATTAAACATTAAGTGGACATTTGAATTAACTGTTTAGTCAATATGAAACAAAAACTAGATCGCGCTGTGAAGTGTAAAACCTACTGTCAGGCCGTTGGCGCTCTAAGTATTTTAACAATTAGGTTTAAAACCATGATTATTTGCTTTTGATACTTTATTTGAACTCATTATTATTGCCTCATTGCTTTTATATGTGTGTTTTAAGTCATTTTAAAGACTGTTGTTCACTCAGGTCCAGTTATAATTATCCGATTACTCGATTAATCATCAGAATGATCAATCGAGTACTCGATTGCCCAAATAATCGTTTGTGACAGCCCTAGCAACAGCATTAAGAATCTTAAATTAAAAGTAATTGAGCAGACATTCCCTAAAAGTTTTAGAACTCAACTGTAGGAAAGGCCTCATACTCTTTTTAAGTCAAATTTTATTGGCTATTTAACATGTTACTGAAAATCAATATTAAAGGGTTAGTTCACGCAAAACTGAAAAGTCTGTCATTAATTAATCACCCATATGTTGTTCCAAACTTGTAAGACCTTTGTTAATCTTCGGAACACAAATTAAGATATTTCTGATGAAATCTTAAACGCACCACTCACATGCAAGACGCTGCAAAGGCCGCGAGCACAACGGTCACATATGTCCATATACCACCGACTACAGACACGGTAGTATGATTTTAATGGGAAAGTATTAACAGAATTAAAAAATAAATAAATAAATAAAAAGCGCGTGTCGTCTTCTGCTTGTAAAACAAGCCGCATCCAGGTTCTACATCAGAACACCGGCTCCTCTGTCAGCAGCACCACACATGCATTGTGGTACTCTTGTGAGCGCACAAAGAAACTGAACAGAAGAAATTGCTGAATAAATTTGTTATTTTCGCACAAAAAGTAATTTTCATAGCGTCAAAACACTGCGGATGTCACATGGACTATTTTAACAATGTCCTTACTACCTTTCTGGGCCTTGAATGTGTCAGTAGTGTTGCTGTCTATGCAGGGTCAGAAAGTTCTTGGATTTCATCAAAAATATCTTAATTTGTGTTCTGAAGATGAACGAAGGTTTTATGTGTTTGGAACGACATGAGGATGAGTAATTAATGACAGAATTTTCATTTTTGGGTGAACTATCCCTTTAAAGGTACACCAAGGACCAGAGATTGCATTGCAACAAAAATGGTCCATCATTGATGGATTTTTTTTTTTTAAATCAGTGACAAAAATCTGAAGGCCGTCCGTCACTTTGACAGATTACACGGAGGGTGATCTATTGCATCTTGTAGCTGTAATTCCCACCCCTGTCCAGTTGGTGGCGAGTGCACTCCAGTGTAGCAGCAGAGCACAGGATACAGAACAACAATGAAACCGTCACAAATCTTTTGCTATGCTTCTGATTACGTACACGCAAGTACCCAGTTCAAACTACAGCAACGTATAAAGAGCGCCAAAACGGTATTTATTGTTTGAATTTCCTAATGAAATTCACAGAATCTGAAATCTGAAACTTTGTTTCATATCAAAAGTAACAAAGCACAGAGCTCCTCATCCTATTGCGATGTATCGTATGGAAGGCATATTAGGTACCGTTTATTCATCAACTAAAAACAGCATAGACCAAAGGATTTGGTTCATTAAAATGAGAACCTATTAAAATCTAAAAATCTTTTTTTTTTTTTTTAACCCAGCCCTAGCGTATTTTGTTTGTTTTTAAACGCTGCACTGTCCTTCTGTAGGTTCATAATTAAATATGAAAATGTGAACAAAAATAAAAGCAATTTAATGTTATTATAATTAAAACATGAAAATTTAAATGATGGGTAATAGATTATGACGGAATTTTTACGACCCTGTCAATCCAAATGACAGACAATGTTAAAGTCTAACGCAACCTCTGCCAAGGACAGTATAAAAGAGAAAATTAAATAGGGGAAGGGTGTTTAAGTGCAGTCACGTTTGCCATTGTTCTGTAAATTGGAGAGGGCAAAAATAGATTTCATGATAGGTTCGGTTGGTAATGCGGATTCGCCATGTTGACGAACAGTAAGCCGCCTGGTTTGAAAGTAACCGTTTTCGCTGTGCTCATACGTTGCTAAAATACTGACATGCAGCCTTTTTACACCCACAATATTTCACAGAAATATTTCACATTTTGCAAATGTAACCGCACCCCAACACTGTATAACTGTATAAACAGAAACAATACATGGTTATTAAACATTTACCACATGTTTGAGTTTTGTGTCTTTTTCTACTCACCCAGCTAGGAAACGCAGACCAGGTGGGTACTCGCTGACAAAGGTCACGCAGTATTCGAATGACAATCACACATGACTGGAGTCCATTAGCCCTAGCCTTCAGTGCAGTGAAGTCAAGATTAGTTAATGCACAAGAGCAAAAACATACAGTCATACAACATGGCGGAAATCAGAGAGAGGTGCAACACTACTGTTCGTAATGGAAGCTTATAATTGGTTTAAAAATAGCTGGGCCAATTGGCTTTCTTAAGCTGCCATTTCCAGCAGTATTTTACCTCACCATTAGTACAAGAGTTCAAAGTTTGCAAGATTCACTTGGAATGGCTCCCTGGTAATCTTGTAAACCCTGACCTCAGTTGTCAGATACTTCACAAACATATACTTTCATTTTACAAAAGATCAGTTTGCAAGAGTAGTTGCATAGGAACTGAAGCAGTCAAGGAAATCTGCTTTACTTTGCCTGTGTATTTGCAGAGATGGCAACAACACAGTAAACTAATCAGATATTCCTTTCCTCTCAATCCCTATTCCCAAGAAAAAATAAAAATAAAAATAAAAATATCATTAACAACATAAAAGAAAAATCACAAAATAAAAAATAAAAAAATAAAAAAATAAAGAAAGAAACGCTCAACATGAAAGCTCTTATCGATGACACTTTATGCAAAGGTATTCTGCAGCCTTATGGAATCATTTTACATGCTGTGTATTTAATCTAAGACTTATGAATAAATGACATGTATGCAAGGATGCTTTTTTTTTTTTTTTTTTTTTGGATCAGATCAGATGTATACACAAAAACAGAATGCAAAAAAATAGTACCATAATCTCCAAATTATAAACTGCATCCTTGTATCACTTTTTTCCTCTCAAAAATCAACTTTGAGGTTTAAAATTTAAGAACGAAAAGACTAAACAACTTAAATGAACAAATAAAAAGGAATACATCTCATAAGGCTACAAGAAGAAAGTAAAATGATGTTCCGAACCTGGAACCACTTAGCGTGGCGTAGGGCAGCCAGAGCGTCAAGGCATTTTTGCCTGTCCAAGACGTCCGCTGGGTCTTTCACCATACTCGAGGTTACATCTAAAAATGGATCGAATTGTCAAATGGGGGTGAGGAACGGGTGTTTGACCAGGTCAGAGAGACTGCCAAGAACACATTGCCACACATACCAGTCTGTTCCTGATCACTGCTCTCATTCAAAATGTAAAAACCTGTGTATGAATCTCACATTTCACCCCATATGCAGAATCTCTCAGATCTTTTCAACAACATTATGGATCAGCTACACTTGCCATTTGGTGCACTTCTATTTAGTCTGTGGTGTAGTGCTGAGAGAAATAGGATAGAGACGGATGAGTCTGGAGTTAAAAAAATAAAGGACTTTGTCAGGGATACAAGACAAAAAAAAAAAAAAAACATTGAGAATGTGATTGTGATGCAAGATTTCATAATAGAAGTTGGAAATGCACTCATGATTTTTGGTACTCTGCATATAGTGAACATGACACTTGTTAAAATGACTAATTTCTCTTGATAAAGACTATTTTAGTTAAAGCCTGTCATATTACTGGCTCTGCAATCCACAATTTGAAATTGCTGGGAATACAGCAGTATATGATTTTCCAATGCTACAAGCCAGCGGACTAGCTTAGAAGTCATACGGTCACAATTCGTAATTGCTACTGCTGGCAGTCACAAAATTAAAACAGACGTTTTCATATCACAGGTTTTCAAACATTAGTTCAGAAAACTTAAACCGTGGCATTTTGCCAATTACGGATGGTCTCATTGTCTTACGGTAGAAAAAAATCTTTAGGATACATTAGCAATTTGTATTTTTCAAAACTAATAAAATCCAGAAACAGTAGCTCTAGTTTTCTAATATTTAATACGTTGGATATGTGGAATTTAAGGCACAAATCTAATTTTAATACACATCCAAACCGTACAGTTCCTGTGCTTCTTGCTTAACCAGCTGACTTAGCATTTGAAGCTAAAGCTCTTTTCTTTTGCTTGGGGCAAAAACAAATTGTGGATTCCAGCGTCTACATAATTGAAGTTTGCGGTAATAAATCCTATGAAAAATACTTTGAGGATTTCTTTGAAACACAAAGTAGTCACTGTACTGATCCAGAAACATTGGAAAGATAATGATGGGCTGCAAATGGTACCAGATGTGTAAATCATGATGATGTAAAACAGGGATATCAAGGGAGATGTGCAATGTTTACAGCTGAATGCGTATTTGTAGTAACCCACTACAGTAGCATGGCAATGGTAGGTGTGGCAAAGTGTTTGAAGGTATTCAGGAGGGGGACCTTGGTCAAAAATCCTTCCGGAGCTGGTAGACGTAGCCTCAGATGGGAGACAATTTGCTGAAAATGCAAGGAGGCTTTGGGCTGGACTTGAAAAGCTTTGGATACATGAAGGCAGCAATGCGTGCTGGCAAGAAAATATGAAGCTCCCAGCAAGAGGATTAGGACATCACTGCATGCATACCTGTCATGATCGGGTTTGGAGAACCCCCATATCTCAATGTATACTGAAGGCTGTAAACCCCAGGTCCAACCAAAGATTCCTCTATCAAAGCCTTCCTCCCAAAAGCTGACTCATACTCCCCTAAGGAGCCAAACAGGAATGGTGGCATGGCTGCAAAGCCTTCATTTAAGATTCCACCATTTCACAGCTTCTTACCAACTAAAACTCTTCGTTGTAGAGATATGAAAAGACAAACGGGTTATTCATATGGCATTTTGTTCTTTGTGCATTTTAAAAGTAACACTGTTTGAATGCCAAATTTCAACATTTGTCAATTTCTATTCGCTTGCTTCTCTCAGGGGAGCACTTTCATTTTGGAACAGGGGACCTCAGAATGGTGAACCTTCTCACCACCAGACAAAAATAAGATTTGTTTCCTGTGGGGACATGGTAGGCATTCCAACTACTCCTAAGGTCTCAGACCCAACTCAACCATTTCTCTTTAGAAATTAAGTTTGCTTGTTTTTTTTTTTGCGCACAGAATAACACCCCTAACCAAACTCTACGACCCCCTGGGAAAGAATAAAATCGTTTGGTTCTGCATAGGACACGATCCCCTTGAACACAGGAAACAAACATGAATCTTACCCGGGACTAACTAGACTTACACAATGCAAACACTTATCATGCTTGTTTTGGGGAGAGCTTCAAGAGCACTAGAGAAGTGTTACAAAGAGAAGACCCGGAGCACCACTGCTGGCATCGGAAATGGTTTGATAAAACCTGGTAGCGTTAAACCCGGCTCTAAAGCAACTCGAAGCCACTTGAACTGGCTTCAACCCTTTCGCAGTGTGAACACATTACATACTTCATATGCAATAATTACAGTGTAAATAATGATAGAAAGAGGCACTTCACCTCAGTGGTGTAACTTGTCATTTCTCATTTCTTACGTGCGGCCAAGCTTAAGCACATACCAGGTTTAATTTGTACACTTTCAATCGTATTTTCTCCAATTAATGCTCTTTAAAAAAAGTGCAAATATAAATCTATAATTCTAATAACATCTAGCACCATATCCACAGTGCCAACAGATGGGCTCTTTAGGTTGTCAAAATCAGCATGAAATATTAATCTGATAGGTAGTCGGTTAATGTAAGCAACGTCTTTTCCAACCTCCATCCCGGGCGTTTTCCTCTCGAATGACGGGCGAGGTGAGGGTGATGGTCACCTGCATCTTAGGCTCAGCGGAGGAGGTAAGGATAATGGCAGCCTCTTGGACGGAGCCTTTTACCTCATATTTCTCTGGAGTTACCATCTGACAAACATAAGTGTTAGCAGAAAATTACAGCCATCTACTTGAGATTCAACAAACCTTGATCCACAATAAGAAATGGTGCAGTTATTCTACACTTGGCAGTGGCATGCAATCCTGTTCCTGGAGAGCCAATGTCTTGGAGAGTTTAGCTCCAGCCTGTTTAATTAGGGTTGGATTTAAACTCTGCATGACAGCTGTCTTTCAGAAGCTGGATTGGACACCACTGCTGAAAAGCATTTTTTTTAAAAAAATGTTGTAAAGAAAAATGTAGTTTTACTGCAGTTTGCACTGCATTGAGCCGGTACCGTAAGCTGTTTGGGGAGATGTTCCACAATCCGCGTTAGCAGATTCTTGGTCGGCTTCTCAGAGCAAAGGAGGACCAGGTTGACATTTTTGTCTCCTCGCAGAAGCAGCCCTTTGGCGAGCACTCCTACCCGCATCACTCCCTTCAGCACTCTGCAATGCACAAGAGGTCATGTTTTGCTTTGCCCTTTTCTTTCTCTCTGCTCTAATGTCTCTAAAAGCACTCTTCTCCCACCTGTCTTTGGGAGGCTCTTTCTTTTCTTTGTCCTCTTCTTTGCCCTTTGCATCTGCATCTTGGTCTGTGATGATGTCAGAGACAAGCTTAAGTGCTCGTTCGGTGATTGATACGATCTTCTGGATGGCCTGGAGCTCATCCTCAGAAGGGTAAATAGCTGCATGTTTGGTCATCACATAACGATCATCTGAGGAATCAGGGCGACGTGGAGGCTGCAACAAAAAGGACATGTTATGAACCAGTTGTGATAAACATTTCAGTAGTTGATATGGTAGTGAAATCTGACGATTCTCGGTATAAATTCTAATAAATTATAGGTAAAACTGATATTCCAGTAAACACACTCTTTGTGCATAATGCTATTAGTCAGCATTTTTTCAGTACATAATGCAGCAATTATTAATATTCTACTCAACACACTCTTTGCGCTTAATGCTATTATTCAGCATTTTTTTTTTTCAATACATAATGCAGCTATTATTATTACTATTCCAGTCAACTCCCCCCTACTTGAGACAAGAAGGGTCTAACCAGCATGTAAAGCACACAACCATCCTTTTGTGCAAAAGTCAAATTTATTTTAATTAACAAGTTTTTAATCTCCTAAAAGCCTTTACTAATAAAACCAAATCTTCTCTACTTGCAGCCAACTAGTGAACTAAGTCTCTTATGCTCACCAATATTACAAAAATGAAAGACCTTTTCTATTTTAATATATTCTGAAATGTATTCCGGTAATGGCAAAGCTAAATTTTCAGCAGCCATTATTTTAGTTTTTAGTGTCACATAATTATTAAAAATCATTCTAATATGCTGATTTGGTGCTCAAACTCTCATCATTATCAAATGTTAAAAACTTATGCTGCTAAATTGTGATTTTTTATTCTAGGATTTTCTGAATAAAAAGTGAATTGATCTGATTTTTGTAAGAACTCTCTTACAACTTCTGATCAGTGTATTGCTGAATGAATGCACTTCTCAAATATCTTTCTGGTTCCAAACATTTTAAATGGTACTGTACCTCAAACACAAACCACATATTTTGGCAAGTTCAGCAGTGTTTTCCATACTAGTTGTTCTCAGGACTTACCACTGGTCCTTGTGGTTGAGGAATGGGCATCCCAGGCCTCACTCCAAGAAGACCAGGAGGTCCAGGTGGACCCTGTGGATAACCTCCATCAGGCATTCTGCGCCTTTCCTCCCAGTGGTGCTGCTCTTCCTCCATACGTCGCCAATACATGTCCTCTTCATAGCGCCTGAGATCAATTACAACATTTAGGACCTCAAAATGCTCATGTGTACATACTGACATACTAGATAAAGGGGGTGGGGGGTAGGGGGGGAAGCATCACACCTCATCTCCATCCTCCAACGCTCCTCTTCTTCACGTCTTCTCCAGTACTCTTCCTTTTGCATCTGCTTCCTCATCTTTTCCTCTTGGATCTTCCTGGCTCGGATGCTAGGTTTCACTTCCACCTGGAGATCAGGGTTCACCTTTTTCTACAAATGGCGGAAAATACAATCAGCTACACGATTTCAACTTTTCTGCATTTATCATAAAAGCAAACAACAACCCCCCGACTAACCTTATACTGCAGTCGATGTCTCCTTCCTTTCAAATGCATTTCTTTGGCATTCGGGTCATTGAAACTGCATTCACACAGTTTGCAGTGGAACCGGATAACCTTTCCTTCATCATTCCGTACCTGAAAACAAAAAACACTTTTTAATGTTTGCACTTGGCTACATAACTTGAAAATTATTATTTTTTTCTTATGGTGCCTTCTGATACCTCTTCAACATAATCATGTCCTACAGGCTGAACATCACTTTGAAGGGCTGCAAGTGCAGACTGGGGTGACAGAGGATCAGGCATGTCATTCTTTAGGTCCGATGGTGGTGCAGACGCAGCAGACTGTGCCGTTTTAGCTGCCTCAGTCTTGGACTCATCATTTTTAGCAGCAGTGGTCTGTAACTTGTTTCCACCTGTTTTGGTCACGTATCAAAACAAATATTGTATTGTGTTGTATTATATTGTATATTAAAACCATAATAACTAAATAACTAAAACCATTCTATAGACCAATTAGGAGTAGACGTCAGAGTTACGTCACTTGCAGCTGTGCGCGCATAGTGGTTGCAGAAAAACACTGGTAACCAGTGGAGGTAAACAGGTGAAACCCATGGAATAAGAGAAAAAAACATTTATGTGCCTTTTCATGTCAAAATCGGAATGAAAATAGTTTTTATAGAATACTGTACTCAAAGACGCCATTTGAAGCTAAATGCATACATTTAAACGTACATACTATGGATGAAAACGGCTATGATTACTCTACTTTTAAAACATAAATTTGATTTAAACAATAGGCCTACATAATATTCACACATGCCGTTCATAGGGGACGTATTGTATTAGCCCTACAGTTACAGCATGACATTATTTAAAACTATTACGATTAACATTTTTACATAACAGTTATTTATTTTATCTCACAATTCTAAAGACAATCTCCTAATTCGGACTTTATAACTCGATTTAACTCAAAAATAGTGAGTTTGTCAATTCTGAGGAAAAAAAAAAAAAAGCAGAAGTGTGGGATATAAACTCCTATTCTGGGCCGAGGGGAAAAGAGAGAATGACAAGTTGTTTTTCCCTTATTAGAATTGTGAGATATAATCTCGGAACTGCAAGAATAAAGTCAAAATTTTGAAATATAAAATCAAATTTACATGTTTTTTGTTTTTTTTTTATCATTTCATTCCATGGCTCTATAGACTGCCACATGAAAACCGTCATTTTCTGTCACCGGATAGGCTCTGCAAACAAAAACATCATCCCTGTTTTGAATCTATAAGACTATCCCACTATCTAATGTCAATTTTGTTGAATAACAGAGCTTATCGCTGGGTGACAAGCTGTTGTATTATGCGGAGAACATTTTGAAAATGACATCTAATAAATATAATCTTTTTAAAAACCATTTTGCACCGTATCCGTGTAATTCTCTATCTGTAAGGGCCATCTCTCCTGGGTTTTCTGCAACCATGATGCGCGCGCATCCCGAATGTTTACAAACCGATAACTGGTCTATATGACCTGTTCAAGAGCAAATAACATACCAACAAAGTTGATCTTGGGTGTGTTGACCTTCTTGACAGAGGTGCTGTTGACAGAGACACTGTTGGGCACTGGGCTCTTGCCCTGTGCAGCAGAAGCTGCCATGTTATTGACCAAGCTGCCAGACTTTAGGTAAGAGGCAGAACCAGAGGAAGCAGACAGGTTGGACGATGTGCTTGTGGAGCTGTTGTTGTTGGAGCTGGCAGTTTTATTAGGAGCAGCTGTACTGGAGGTGGAGGATTGGGAAACAACACTGGGCTCTGTGGATGGTATCGGCTTCCCTAATTTGGTATGCAATTTCACAACCTATAGAAACAGAGCTCAATTAGATACTAGGCGCATATAATCAATATCCCACCCACTGCTGTGAACATCACATTTTGACTTGTTACAACTTGGCATTACATAACAGAGTGCATCTACTGATGCGGCATCATTCCCCTTCAAACAACTTTCCACTGCATTTTGTAACAAATAGAGTCCCTAAGAGGCTCTCTCTACAACAGAGAGCCAGAATCATACGCATTCAAAAATAGTGCTGCCAAAAAACAGGCTGAAAGCAGATTATTATGTGCCGAGATCAGAGAGTGAGTCATGTACCTTCTGGTGTTTGGCTCCTCTGATGTGCGCGGCGTAGGCATCAGCTCCAGTACAGGAGACGTCACAGAGCTCACAGCGGAGCTGATTCTGCGTGCCGCGGGCGGAGCTCCCGCCTCCGCTGCTGCTACTGCTGCTCTGTGACAGTTTCAGTGCGGCTTCCTTCTTTTTGTGCTTCTGACCCTCTAGATGCTCCTTATAGGTCTGGAAACAGGTGATGAGATATATAAGCGTCATAATTCATGGACGTATTAGGAAAACACTAGTGTCTGTGCACCCAACAACAGCAATAAATGCATTATAATGAAATACCTGGGGTCCAGCACAGCTGATCTTGCAGACATCACAGTAGTGTATCTGTGGTGGTTTAGGGGGCTGTTTAGGTTTGAGGGTTTTGTTCTGCAAGGGAGTTTTCTTCGTAAAAGTGCTGCCGGTCCACGCGGCAGTGGCTGCTGCGGCGACGGCCGCTTGTTTCTGCTGCTGTTGCTGCTGCTGATAGTAGGAGGAGGCAGCTGAATACACTGCAGCTTCATAGCCAGAGTATGATGTTCCTGAATATACAGAGAGCAGCAATTATTGGCTACAGTACAGACTGAGATTGACAGGATTGCACTGTAAATCTATAAGCCTAGTTCATGCAGATCAATTGGTACAGCATGACATTAGCAATCTCAATGCCATGGTTCAGCATTACTACTAGGGAAAAAAAAACAAAAACAAACAAAATTCACTTGCAATCTGTTCAATTCAGATCCAATACACTACTCCATGACCTTTAAACAAGAGATTCCAGTGTCTCCAGGGCTTTGTGAGCATTTCACGATATCAAATCGCCATTTTGAGAATTCAACTGAGAAAATCCGCAAACAGTTTGGAATAGAATAGTGATGTCCTTACCAGAGTATGTGACTGCATTGGTGCTGTAGGTGGGACTCTGAGAGTATGACGGTACTACAGAGGCAGCCGCCGCGGCTGCTGCAACCGGCTGTACAGCAGAGGACACTGGGTAAATGGAGAAGGTTGAAGTGGCAGGTCTAGGGGTGGCTGGCTTTATGGCTGTAACCTGACGCGTTTGCTGGGTCTGGGTGTACGGAGTGGCGCCCTGGCTGTATCCAGTTTTAGGTGCTAATGGGAGGAGTAAATTGTATGGAACATTTTACAATACAGATTATTTAAAGGGTGACCTGAAGTGGATTTATTGATTTAATTTTGTGTCCTTTAGAAAACATTTAAGAATCAATGGAATTTAAATAAAAAGGTATTACATTTAAAAAATAAATAAATAATAATAATAATAATAATAATAATTAAAACACATTATTTCAAATGTTAACACTTTCACATTTGGTAATAAAAAGTAATATTAGATAATTTTACGGAAATGTGTACACAAAGGGAAAAATATAACTATTAAAATCATTTAATGCAGAATATTTCTTTCCATTTAAATGGCAAAATCCGTCAAGCATACCTGTCTGATAGTATGATTCGGCCACAGTAGGTTGTGGCTGAGCTGCTGCAGCAGCAGCCACAGCCGGTGTAGCCACAGGTTGCTGGTAGTATTGTTTACTGTCATACGCTACAGCCGGAGCTGTGGACCGCACATATGAATAGGAGTCCTGCAACAGCAAACAGAGGGCTTGTGTCTTTTCTCAACAATTGAACATGGATCTGACGGTCTTAAAATTGAGTATTTCAAAAATAAAGATACAACTAGATACAAAAGTCTGAGGTCAGTAAGACTTTATAATGTTTTTGAAAAAAGGCTTTCATGCATACCAAAGCCGCATTTATGTTATTAATAATACATTAAAAACAGTAACATTTTAAAATGAAATTTATTCCTGTGATGGCAAAGCTGAATTTTCAACAGCCATTACTCCATTCTTTAGGGCCACATTATCCTTCAGAAATCATTCTGATATGCTGATTTGTTGCTCGAGAAACATTTCATTATTATCATTAGCTAGGTTTCCATCAACCTGTTTTTATGCACATTTTGAAGTGAAGTGTCGCAAAAGAAACGAGTAATGGAAATGGAAATTTCAAGAGAGTCTATAAGTCTATACTTAGGTTTCTGACTAATGCAAAAAGAGTTAATGCAAATAATGTGAGATGGAAACACGTTCTAAAAAGTGTCATGTGACTTGACTAATCAGCGGACCGTTGTTGTTGCACAGCATCTGAAATGTTGTTATAGTCGTTCTTAAATGCCCAAGCAAAGTCTGTCAGAGTATTTCTGTATATAATTATCTTACACGACTGCGTTCCTACACAGCAGGCATCCACCTCCGAAAGCAATGACCGCATTTGTTAAACTACTCGCTCTTAAGTAATTTATTATATAGAAAAATTATCATTATTCAGATAGCTTCTCCAACTTTTCTTAGCAATATTTTAGCCAGTTTATCAGGAAGTGATGATTTTGCGGATTTGCGCATAATTCAATTTCACAACTTTGGATGGAAACCTAGCTAACACTGAAAACAGTTGTTTTGTGAAAACGGTGTTTTTTTTGTTTTTTTCAGGATTCTCTGCTGAATAGAATGTTCAGATGAACAGTATTTTTTTCAGAAGCTAATCTTTTGTAACATTATAAATGTCACTAGGGTGAATTTTGATCCATTTAATGCATCCTTGCTGACTAAAAAAAAAATCTTGATGACCTCCAAGCTTTTGAACAGTAGTGTATGAGAATGACTCAAGGTGATATAACTGGTAAGCTCCTTTCTTTTACCTGGTAGTTTTGTGAGGTAACAGGAGGTGGTGGTGGCGGTACCTCCGGCTGTCTCTGTGCATACCCGTAATCCGTGGCAGCGTGGGTTGGCTGGTATCCTCCATAAGCTCCGGCAGTAGCCGCTGCTGCTACAGCGACTGGTGCAGGCCTGGCAACAGCAACCGTGGCGGCTGTAGGGGCGTAGGCTGCCGCCACCGTGTGTGCCGCCACAGGTGCTTGATGCACAGTATAGCTGGCAACGGTAGTGGGGTGGGTGTATGCTACCCCAGCGGCCGGCTGCTGACTGCAGAGGAGAGGATGACTGGCTTAGATGACAACACTGACAGCTCATAGTACTGATCTGACGCATTTAATAATTAAAAAAAAAAAAAAAAAAAAAAAAAACAACACACAACACACACACAGGTATACTGGTAGTTTACAGGGACTCTCCATAGGTGTAATGTTTTATTATACTGCACAAACCCTACACCAAACCTACCCCTCACAGAAAACAGAAAACAAAAAAAATGTTAGTATGTTCAAGAGTTCTGAATTACAGGGACATACGCAGTGCCCTCATAAACCACTTTCACATTGTAATACCTCTGTCATACCAATGTCATTATACAATTTTTGTCCTCGTAAACCACCAAAACCAGTACACATGACTACCATTCAAAACTAACTGACGAAGGCAAAAAGGTTAGCAATTGTGAAACAGAAACTCTAACCTAAAACCTAAAAAGGAAGAAAAAAAATAATAAAAAAGTGCCATCATGCATCAACTATGTAAATATTACTGCCAAATTGCTCATTTTTATATGGCGAGGAAAAAAAAAGCATCTGGTGTAATTTGACTAAACTGAAGGAGATGACAATTTTGTAGATGATATATAGCACAGTAATGCAATTTTAAGACATTCATGTCATCATCTAACTCACGCTGAAACAGATTATCTTGGAGATAAGTTAATAATAGTCTTTCCCGATTGGTGGACTTAATGCACCAAATCCATTGGCTTGACAGGGAAGACACATGTAGAGAAAGAATACCAAATCAGATTTAGTGTAGCATTTTCTTGATAAGAGGCAGACAAAACATCATACAAATACTAATTCTCTCCAATTCTAATCGTCCATCTGTCTAAAAGCATCACAACCATCTTGAGCTTGTAAAACCTGTAAGATCTATGTTCATCTTCAGAACATAAATTAAGATATTTTTGATGACATCCGAGAGCTTTCTGACCCTCAATAGATAGCAAAGGTACTACCACGTTCAAGGTCCAGAAAGGTACTAAGAACATCAACAAAATAGTCCATGTGACATCAGTGGTTCAACCATAATTTTAGGAAGTTACGAGAATTTACCTTTCAGGACCTTGAACGTGTCAGTTGCACTGATGTCTATTCAGGGTCAGAAGCACTCGGATTTCATCCAAAATATCTTAATTTGTGTTCTGAAGATCAACAAAGATCTTGCGGGTTTGGAACAACATGAGGGTGAGTAATTAATGACAGAATTTTCATTTTTGGGTGAATTATCCCTTTAAGAAACTGGGCCAACATCTGCCTAGCTGAGATAAATCAATCAATAACTTGAGTCTACCATTACCCACCCATGTATAAAGTGTAAAGGCTTCCAAACTGTCAAACCATCAATCTCAATGTAATGCTGACACCTGTCAGAAATAGCTGATGAAAAAAAAAAAAAAATTCTCAGAAATATGATCCAGCTTAGAAGAAACTTCACATCACCTCTGTTTTGACAAATGGAGGCATGTTCTTTCACTACAAGGCATGTAAAGCCAAAACAAGAACATTAGGATTACTTTAAAGACAGCTTAACTAAAAATCGTAAACCTAGACAAAATAAACCCTTGAAAATGCGTATCAGTAGTGACATTCAAGGAGTCCTTGAAGGCGTTCATGAAGACATCGCCCTTTCACACACACGCACATTTTGTCAATTATTCAGCTAAAATTAAAAACCAGAGATTTTAAACGAATCATAAAGTGTCAAAAAAGACTTTTTAAATATTGTTGGGCGACAACGTACATTCGCTTTTGTGCGTTTCCTTAAAAACACTTGTGTGTAAAGAAGATCGTCGAGCAGGACGGACATGCGCAGAAGCGCTCTAGTGCAGAACTGGAGGAGAGATGACAGCTGCAGTCTGATCGGGCTGTTCGCTTTATTTTGGCTAAATTCACAGTTTATCTAAACACGTGAATACAAGAATGAGTTTACAACAGTGTTAACATCTAACAAAAAACGTGCCGTGCTGCGGATGAAAACGGATAAACCCACTGACATAAGAACCGTGTCTGTTTACGAGGCAAACCGGTCTAATATTAACGTAAACAGTATTTACTAAACCTAGGCCATTAGTAACAAACCTAAATGTTAAGAATATAACAAAACATTACAGATATTAAAAAACGTATTATTTTAAACTACGACCACACGAATTTAAACTGCATGTGCGGCTGTGCTTGGTCGCCACGCCGGATATTTATATACATAGTAATGTATACAGACAGTATAGCGGTATAATAACCTCTTATTTGTAGTTTATCCAAAAATTGTTTTTTTTCCCTTTCGTAAGATGCTCGCCCAAAACACTAATAAAAACTGTAATAAAAAGTGTCAACAGCTCTCCCTAACAAAAATCAAGTAAAACAAACGTATACATAAACACAGCGCGTTACTATACGTACTATAAACATAAATATTTGAAAATAGCATGTAATAAAGCATTATTTCCTCTCCAGCCGTTCATCTTAAGGTTTAAAGCATAGCCAATCGCCTCCATCCCCTACCCCCACCCGGACCCAGCAACAAAGGCAGAGGGGCCAAATCCCACCATTACTGTATAACCACCATAACCGCAATTCCCATTAAACATCTCCGTCCTTACCTGTACTGGGCCGCAGCACCATGGGTAAATCCAAAGTAGTTGCCGGTGGCCATTTTGACATCTTCACCTAGCCGGCTGGGCACTGAAAAAAAGGACAGATTCATGGAGGGTTAGCGACTGAGTGCAATGGCAACCATGATGAAGAGCCGTATCATGCAGTGGAAGAAAACACGCAGGAGACTACGACGAAATAAACCCTAACGATCCCCACACACCCATAACATAATCTTAATCACATCCTCTCATGTTTAAGTCGCGTCTGATGTCTCAGTGTGTTTTTATAAACCCAATTTTACTCACCATAGGTGAAGGAGACTACTGGACATATGGGAATCATTGGTTTCCTATTCTCTTACGAACTCTGACTCGTAACCCTGCCTTTTTATATGAGAAGGTCGTACCAGGATATAGCGCTTACCGCGCATGCGCATTTGAACGTTGCGAGAGATGGGAAGTGTAGTTTTTCGTAAAGGTCGCCGAGTACAGCTTTTAATCCAAAAACACACAACTGAGGTCGTTTTGTGCATGATTTCGATTTGAAAGTGATATAGGACTGCCAATGTGACCATGTAACACACATAATGAAACATATTAAATATTTATTATGCTGAGTAAATTCTTAATTTGCCATAATATAACGTTATTCGATGTGACCAAATATTAACATATTAAATATTAACAATATTAACAGACGTTTTGTTGATATTTTGATATATCCAAGTGACTAGATACTTTGAATCTGTTCACTAAATATTAATTTAATATTATTTATTCATTTCCTATTTGTTTTCAGTTTACATTGGGTTTTCATATTATTGCTAAAAGTGGGTGAATTTAATTATTTACTCAACCGATTCTTCAAGAATACAGAGTTGATTAAAAAAAAAACATATATGTATGAAAACTATGGAGGATAAAAATACAGAGCTAGACAATTTCCCCATAAATACCATAAGAGTTCACTTAATATATAACATAATAAATATTCCCACCATCATCCAACATTTGATAAGACTTTTATAATCATATCAATAATAATTTATATTTAATGCGTAATTAACGTCATTAACGTTTAAAGATTTGATGCTACTTTGGTGGTTTACAATGAGACGCAGTGCTGTCATTGAAGAAAAAACTACATTTCCCACAATGCCCTCTGAGACGTTATTAGCCATATGGTTGGTTATCTATTCCTCGACTTCCCGCCGCTGAGCCTGACTGACTGTTATAGCCCACTGCACAACGTTAAACGTAAGTCCTATTCAATTCATACTAAAGCTAACAGTAAACTGTCTATTTTAGACACGCACTTCTTAAATAAGTGTTCAGCCATGAAGAGACATATAAAGACCAGTCATCCAAAACCGCTTTTAACATGAATGTATTATTCAGGGCCTATCTTTCCACCTTAGATTTGGGATGCAGAGGCCCATGATCAGCCCCGCTATAACTACTCGCTAGTGTTGATCTACACGAGTTAGTTTTGGTTGAACAAACCAGTTATGCAGTTTAATGTCGTCCATTCCAGTATGTGAAGGCAAATCGGTGATACGAAGTCATTACTGATCGGGGAAGCCTCAAATCTGTCTCTTGCTTTGATGGATCTTTTCGACCAAGATGACAATCCTCTCGTGCTCAGTGATAGGCCGAAGGGATGCTCCTGGCAATTTGTAAAAATCAATGGATATATATGCAATCCAATGCAATGGATATATTCATATAGGCTAGATTAAAAAAAGAAAAAAAAAATCGAAGTGTATGTAGCATGTTAGGGCTAGGAAATATGTGGAGCAGGTGTTTAAAATGTTTAATTTAGTACTTTTTGAGATCCAATTAGTCTTTTAAATAAACTATTTCCACAGTTATAATGGAAATTTTGGGAATATCAGGAAATCTCACAATTGGATTGTAGGGCAGAGAAAGTCTCGGAAATTAATAAAATCTTAAAATAACCCCTACTGTGTCTGTCCTCATATGTTTTTTTTTCCCCACCCATAACGAGATGTTTCAGAATTGTAAGTACACTAATACTGTTGATGTCTAACCCTTTTAATAATCTGCAGTAATTCTTTTGAAATTATTTGTCATGAGGAATTGCTATTTTTTACCTAGAAACAACATTGTGACTCTTGTGCATTTATGACACATGCAGCAAATATAGAGAATATGGCATTGTTTGTTATTTAGATCATTTTTGTTTTATTTAAAAATTATTTTTCTACATTTTTTAGCATAGAGGGTTTGCATGTACGTCACGGTTTGGTCAGTCATGGAAATACTCTGATGTAAACAACAGTATCAGTTGCACAGTTAATATACTACTGAATACTTTGTTCTGCTAATTTATGCTATCTAAAACACGGGGAAAAAAAACGTGGAAGCTGCTAAATCATATAGAGAAGAACTTCATAAGCAGGAAAGGGTGCAATAGTTTGACAAGCTAAAGTAAGTAGGTGGTAAAGATACGTACAAGCTGTATTAATTAAGATATTAGCCTAATATTTCACTTACCTGACTGGAAATAAGAACAAACATGAATGTTGTCAAGATTCTTGCCCTGGAAATCTTGGTTCACTTTGGCCAACTACAAACGCCTTTTGTTCCTCAGGCAGTTTTTTTTTGACTCTTCTCCTTGATTTGTTATAACTTTTGGCAGACACCTTATTTTTCAATGTAGAAGTAAGCTGTTTTCTGGTAATGTGTTAGACGTCCGGTTCATGATCCGCCATAGGGAAACAACGAGAAGAATATCGAAGTGCAGTAAACGGTAAAACAGTTGTAGTGCACTACAAACCAGTGTGTTCATAATTAAGATAATACATTAAAATAATATGGTAAGACACCAGTTTGCAATATCAAGCAGCAAAACAAGCTTTTTGTGCAGCTAATAATAGCTGGAAGTGGATGAGACCGGAAGCCAGACACAAAAAATGTACAAACTCTTATGGGAAAAATGGATAGTACTCTAAATATCCCGGTCCGACCAATTAGTACAGCCCAAAACATGACAATAATTGACCATTTTCAGCAGCAATAATCAGCTAAATATGCGAGTTTCGTTCAGTTCAGCAGCATTGTTTACATTGTAATATGGCCTCTCTTTATTTATTATTGTAAAAAAAAGACAATTTCATTAAATTAGTACAAAGCACAGGTTTTCACATCAAAGGCCCCTTGGTAAATGGAGCTTAAGCAGCGATAAAGTTGAGCTAAGCAGAGCATACCTGGAAAAAAAATGTATATTTACCACTGAAATGAAGTTCCATAAGTGTCCTTGAGGGGGCAGTGTTGAATCATTTTACATGAAACTGTACTTGTTTGTGTTCAGCAGCATGCCTAAGTCTAAAGAAGTGCTGTCTTCCACTTCGGGTAGTGAGTCAGACAGTGATACGGAAACAAAGGTATGAATGCTGACTTGCATTAATGCAATAATATTATTATAGCCTTTGCAGTTGGAAAACTAAGTTTATGTATGCTTCCTGACTTTCGTTTAACTTGACATTAGCAGTGGCTTATTATTATTTTTAGTACTTATTTAATTTGAAAAAGTGCTGCAGGCCTGAAAGGTCATGTGTGTTTGTTTTTGTCTCCTCCTTTCTACCCAAGGCCAAAAGAAAGAAGGCAAGTGCTCCTGAGAAGCCTGCTAAAAAACAGAAAAGTGGAGAGACCTCCAAACCGAGCGGCTCTGCTAAGAGTGACAAAAACAGTGATGATAACATGTTCCAGGTTGAGTTTTTCAACACTTTCGTCCTGACTGCCTTTTCAGGGTTTATTAATGACCAAATGACTGTACATTATCTAACATATAACTGCTTGCCAAATAAATAAATGGACATCTCTTCTAAGAAGAGTTGCCCAGCCTTACTTATTTGAACCAGAATATACAGACGACACTAAGAGAGATGGACGTTCTACATCTACATTGTTCTTTGCACACAAAAAGTATTCTTGTAGCTTCATAATACGGTTGAACCACTGATGTCACATGGAGTATTTTAAGCTCTTGGGTTTCATCAAAAATATCGTAATTTGTGTTCAAAAGATGAACAAAGGTCTTACGGGTTTGGAACGGCATGAGGGCGAGTAATCGATGACAAAATTTCTTCTGTCTTATTTTTGCGTGTTTGACTGCAGCAATGAAAGTTTAGTATGATTTGATTGTAGAGCTATTTTTACTGTCCCTGGTGGCTCATTCATGTTCTGATATGTGATAGATTGGAAAGCTGAGATACGTCAGCGTCAGGGATTTCAAAGGCAAGGTTTTGATTGACATTCGAGAGTACTGGATGGACCAAGCTGGTGAGATGAAGCCTGGAAAAAAAGGTAATTACAGGACAATTTATTTGATGTATTTTTGCGTCATTCTACTTTGACCTCTCAGTCAAACAAATATCCGTAAGTGCAGGTAAAATGTTCCTGCGTGTGTTGCTTTTGATTATTGTGCCGTAGTTGTTTTGTTCCATCAATTGTATTGAATTACCCTTAGGCATTTCATTGAATCCTGAGCAGTGGAATCAGCTGAAGGAACAAATGTCGGACATCGATGATGCCATTAGACGATTGTAAGAGCTGTTTGTGCAGTGAATGGTTGTCTGGTTCTTTTTAGAGTTTCCATACTTTGGTACATGGGGACTTTAACAAAATGTTTCCTGTTTCAACTTGTGCTATAAGTATGCTGTTAAATTTGAAGAGACTTCTTTTGTTATGTTATTGTTCACTTCCATCTGTCTGCTGTTAAATGTTGATGTGTGTGAATAGTAAGTCCTGATTCGGGTGATTGTTATTTTAATAGTACAATAGTTGTATTGTTCTCATATTCTGCCTATATAATAAAGGCTTTTTTGGTTTGGAGTCTTTAGTCTGTGTTTTTGATTGAGTGTAAAATTATTAACCATGTCATGATGGTTTTTTTTCTCTATATTAAGAAAAAGTACATATTTTTAAACTGAAAGATGTTGTGATTCTGATAATAAACAGAGCAGTAATGGATGACCTAAAATGACGGCGTTTGGCACTTTATGATGCTTGTTGTGTCCAGTCCTGAGTGCTTGTGTGTAATTTGCTCGCCTTCGCGTGGGAGCAGGAATTATAATGGTCCGTACGCCCACTCAAACATAGACCAGACTCTGGAATAAAAACAGCCCTTTCACTTGACTGTCCAGAAGAGCCATCTTGCATCAATTGCATTTGCTGTCTAAATTAAATCACTCTTAAATCATGGTAGCCACTGTATTGCCAGCATGTCTTTGAGACAATATGGTTTATGGTGTTGCGTGCAAAGCAAGCATTATTGGGGTAGTTTCTGTAAGAGGTAACCACAGTGCAAGCACATTTTTCTGAGATGCAGAGGTTCATGCTGTCAATAAACATTTATAAAATTAATTTACATTTATATTGTTTATATATGTTATATCAAGTAGCTACATTTCTGAATTGGTTTATGTATGTATGTACTTCAAAATGTGTATTGATTCATATTATGACTGTTTCTTAAGTATCAAATGCATCCTAAGGTTTGAACATCAAGCTGTGCCTTAGAAAAGAATATTTCTTTTTCTGTTTCACTGGTTGCACTTCAGGTGGTGGTTACTATGGCGATCACTTGCAACCACAAAGGTTCATTTTAGTTCCTGAGAGGTAATAATTTCATGTTCTGATTGAACCACCTTTCCACTCCAACTTCATTTCTGTGACCAACACATGAACTAGGAAATATAAAGAAATAGCAATAAAAAAAATCGCCTTCTAAACCTTGAGTATGTTACATAAACGTGTTAATGTAAACGTAATATTAATGTAAAATTTATCAAAATAAAATGAAAATAATAATAATAAAAAGAAAAGGTTTTTTTATATCAAACTTTCTATGAAGATGATTGTCATCTATGTTATTGATGTACTATTTTGATTTATGTAATATGTGTGTAAAATGGCCATAAACAGGTTTTACCATTATATACAATGTATCTATACATTGTATTTGCATATTAATGTGTTTTTAGGGCAGCGTGTAATGAAAAAGAAGCGTAATAATGGGAGTAATAATTGGCAAGATATTTTCATAATTAACCCCCGGTTTCACAGACAAGGCTTAAGCCTACTCCTAAAATGAATGTCTGGGCTGTTTTAACAGAAAGAAACTTGCACTAAGTGATCTTAAAATATATCAGTGCCATTGTTTTGTCTCAAAACACACATGAGCAATGTCATTTCCTAAGGCACGTTTATAAATGATACTTGATGATAAAGAGGTTGACGTTCAGAACAAAAATGTACAGATAATTTACTCACCCCCTTGTCGTCGAAGATGTTCAGGTCTTTCTTTCTTCAGTCGATAAGAAACTACGTTTCTTGAGGAAAACATTGCAGGAATTTTGTCCATATAGTGGACTTCAACGGAGACCCCAAGTTTGAACTTCCAAAATGCAGTTTAAATGCAGCTTCAAATGGCTCTAAACGATCCCAGCCGAGGAAGGAGGGTCTTATTTAGCGAAACGATCGTTCATTTTCAAACCAAATTGACAATTTATATACTTTTTAACCTCATGCTCGTCTTGTCTCGTCTTTATGATACGCATGCGTAGTCTGTGTAATCCCGGTCAATACAGTATGTCAAAAAACTCCATTTCGTTTTATACCCCAACTTCAAAATCGGACTACATCGCTGCAGAAGTACCGACCCGGTGTGAACAAAGTGAACATGCAAAGAAGATAAAAAAAAAAAAGTAAAACAGCGATGTAGGATGATTTTGCAGTTCAAGAAGAAAACGAGATAGGAGTTTTTTGACATACCCTAACTGTCTTGACGCGAATTACACAGACTACGCGAGCACATCGCAGAGACTAGACAAGACGAGCATTTGAGGTAAAAAGTATATAAATTGTCCATTTGTTTTGAAAATAACCAAATGTTTCACTAGGTAAGACTCTTCTCCCTCAGCTGGGATCGTTTAGAGCCATTTGAAGCTGCATTTAAACTGCATTTTGGAAGTTCAAAGTTGGGGGCACCACTGAAGTCCACTATATTCCTGAAATGTTTTCCTCAAGAAACATAATTTCTTATCGACTGAGGAAAGAAAGACATGAACGTCTTGGATGACAAGAGGGTAAGTAAATGACATGTAAATTTTTGTTCTGGAAGTGAACTTCTCCTTTAAATGTCCTAATTGAACTATGACCTAATCCTGGCTGAGCCTAAGCCCTGTCTGTGAAACCAGGCCAACATCTAATATTTTATAGGAATATTGATATATTTATTATCCCATTCACTTGTTGTATACCCCAAAATGCACAATAAACATGCTTTAAGCCCTGGTGTCCTCTACAGTGGACATGCAAGAAATCAATGTCCTGTTTCATAACAGAAAGTCATAGGCTATTTTAATTTGAAACCCCAGAACATTTTCCCAAGATGTTCCGACAAACAATTGGAAAATTAGTCAGATTTATTATATTTACATAAGTGTGTTTAATTTTGATTACTAAATTAATGTCAGCCATACTTGAAGACCAAGTAGGGAGTGGTCATGGTGAAACTTCCAAACATTTGGTATCTCTAAAAACTCAACATGTAAGCTCTGAGAGAAATTCACTAAAATATAATGTCTTCTACTGAGGACAAAGGTCCATAGCTGGGTGTCAGGAGGATATTTGGCATACAAAAATAGAAAGGTATCACTAGGTGGCACCAGTGCTCTATTGAAATTAAATTTCTCCTGCTAGTCTTTGAACAATGAAACTGTACTCAACCTGTTAACGTTTTGAACAATGACACAAAGGTCTTCTCAAAAAATGACTTACCATTGTAGAGTACAAATCTCCATTTTATAAACTGAAGGTCTTTAGTTCTTCACAACCTTACTAACAAAACGGCAGTTCTGATACCAGTCGGCGTGTTTGTGGCTTACTAATGTGAATTTCTTTCCATCACATTTTAGTTGTTGATAGGGAAGGAATTTGTTTCAGAACTCTTGGCAGTGCATCAAACACCGTTAATGCATGAGAATTTCCTTTCCTATCAGTGTGTGATAGATATTTCATCTGAACACACTAACAGAGCGGTGTGATGAAGAATCAAATTCATTTGCTCAATTAGAACATCCTACAAGTTGGTCTGCAATCATTTTAATGAAAGCACAAACACAGTGCGACCATCTGTCCACAAAACAGGAATTGGTGGAATGTCCCTGAAAACTGGAGGCGGTTTGAATCATCCATGCAACTTCCATCTTCTCAAGATTTTTTGTACATCACTTTGATGCTTTTATGATGGATGGAGGAATAAGAAGAACATCCTGGAAACGAGAAGCGGAGCGGGCGTGTTGAGCTAGTTTACTAGTTTTGGAGCACTTTAGGTCACCGATGCATCAAAAGTCCAACATCTGCTTCCATTTGAAGGGTCTGCTGTGAGCCTGGCGATTGAACATCGGTGTCTGTGGTTTTTGGACCTGCTCTCGTGTCATTGAGTATCGCATTGCATATTTCAGCGCTTGAATTTCAGGTTATGTTTACATCTGGACAAGGGAATATGCCGGGGCGTGTAGCTCATCTTTGGGCTAATATCAAACCGGCGTGGGTTTTACAGGAGAGAATAACGCATGAGGAAACCCTTTCAGCCCACTTTTGATGGATGTCTCTGCCTCTGTTGTTTTACTCCATGGTGGCTAATATAACGGATACTGTTTCATGGAAGGAATTTGTTCTTCCATTGAGATGTGAAATGCATATTGATTACAGGGCGCCTTGAGTTTCCTGTCCGTGACAGGGATGGTATTGGCTGGAACCCGCTTTGGCTGTGAACTACGGCGGGATCTTGCCAATTTGTCTACAGTTGAATTATCTTTACAATGGACAAATGATATTAAGAAGCTTACGGGCCAGAATCCCTCCTCTTGACCCTCTGGCAAGGATAAAATCATTCATCTCCAACACGTCAGAAGAAAAACAAGTCCACTTAGACTTCACCCTGGCTGAAGTGTTCTCGCCCCGGTGCATTTCTGCCAAAATGTACTGTCATTCTGTGTATAGCGCTAAGCGTACAATTAAAAAGCTGAAGGAGAAAGCAAAGAGTGTGTTGGTATCCTGGCTGGCTTCGTGGAATGTCCAATGAGTGTCAGTTTAATAATGGTTGCAGTTGTCTTTGGCGTGGATAGGTACTGCTTACACGTGAGGTCAGTTTGGTGAAGCTGCCACAGAAGTGAAGATAGATCAAAACAGGCCCTCATTCATGATTAATGAGTCTAACCCCAAAGGTGGTCAAGGAATCAACCATGGGGATGAGATGAAATGCTGCTTTGCTGACTGTAATGATAAAACAAACGTCCGGACGTTTCAGCTTATGGAAGATTCCGTTTGATCACACTTTCCTCATCGTTGGGATTCGAAGAAAAATGATTGGCTTCTGCAAAAACACAAACGGAACTCTTGCCATAAATGCTATCTTGGTTCATCATATGACTATCTGACTCATGCACCCCAAATTTATTTCTTAGTAAATATTTTTGTGGATTACTCATATGAAAATACTTACAGATCTGTTATTACTCATGGTTTTGAATGGCAATTCCATCAGAGAAATATAAAATGTCTGAAGTTGAGCTTTTAGTCTGGTATTGTTAACTGTAAAACTCAAAAACCTGACTTTGGTGTCTTTTATTGTGCCCTGATCAAAGTGCTGCTGGCTGTATTTTTGAGTGAAACACAAGTGTATTTCATATGGGCTGTTTCATTGTTAGCACTGAGCTTAGATGCAGACATGAGAACAGTGAGGAATGTTGTGGGCTTGTTGATAACTTCTCCCTTCTTGCGCTGGCTGCAGGACCCCGCTGAGCGGAGCGTCCCTGAGGTTAGCTGGAGGTGCCCTCGACCTGACTGTCCACACCGCCTCGTAAATCTGCCTGGCCTGGACCAACACTTTTTGTTCACAAGAAGAGCTGTTTGCCAGGATTTAGTTTCACCCTCAGATGAGTTGTTTGGGTAGTCAGTAGTGTTTAAATGTGCCTAAGGGTATCGGAATGTGTCAGTCATTACCACACGGCTCTCTGGAATACTTGATTCTGATTGGTCAATCGTGCCATGCAGCAGACAGATATTCCCAGTATTTGCTGTCCCCTATGGCGACGCACAGTTCGTGTTCACAGCAGCAAGACAGCTCTGCTTGAATGCCTTGTTTGTTTTCAGTTTAAGACCAATGTAATCATCATATGTGACCCTGGACCACAAAACCAGTCTTAAGTAGCACGGGTATATTTGTAGCAATAGCCAAAAATACATTGTATAGGTCAAATGATCAATTTCTATTTTATGCCAAAAATCATTAGGATATTAAGTAAAGATCATGTTCCATGAAGATATTTAGTAAATTTCCCACCGTAAATATATCAAAACTTAATTTTTGTTCAGTAATATGCATTGCTAAGAACTTCATTTGAACAACTTTAAAGGCGATTTTCTCAATGTTTTGTTTTTTTTGCACCTTCAGATTCCAGATTTTCAAATAGTTGTATCTCGGTCAAATATTGTCCTATCCTAACAACCACGCATCAATGAAAAGCTCAGTTATTCAGCTTTCAGATGATGTATAAATCTCAATTTCAAAAAATGTACCCTTGTGACTGGTTTTGTGGTCCATGGTCACACACACACACATATTTAAAAATGATTAGTTAGAATGATGCACAGTTTGTTTTTGAATGCCTAAAATAAAGCATCAATTTAATACACTTGTTAACCTGGTCATTTTAAATCGGATGCTTAAAAATGTAGATTTATCTGATTTGATTTAAAAAAATAATATTCCTTGGTTAACGCTAGTTAGTCAGACTCTTTCTTAAGGCACAATCTTAAAGCGGTCATTGGATGCCCATTTTCCACAAGTTGATATGATTCTTTAGGGTCTTAATGAAAAGTCTCTAA
>JAHKKF010494736.1:0-16090 GCA_019740295.1 Labeo calbasu | reverse complement strand
TCTATCTATCTATCTATCTATCTATCTATCTATCTATCTATCTATCTATCTATCTATCTATTTGTCTATCTGTCTATCTGTCTGTCTATTAATCAATCTCTGTTTGTCCGTCCGTCTGTCTGCTGTCTATCAATCTGTTTGTCAATCTACCTGTCTGTCTGTCCATCCGTCCACTATCTATCTATCTATCTATCTATCTGTCTATCTATCTATCAATCAATCTATCAGTCTGTGTCTATGTATCTGTCTGTTATCTATCTATCTATCTATCTATCTATCTATCTATCTATCTATCTATCTATCTATCTATCTATCTATCTATGTCTATCAATCTGTCTGTCTATCTATGTATCGATCTGTCCACCTGTCCGTTATCAATCGATTTATCTATCTACCTTTAAAACTGTCATGTTTCTAACAGTCCAAGTATATCATCTATTCTTAACTATCCGTCCGTCCGTCCATCCGCTGCTGTCTATCTATGTCTGTCTGTCTGTCCGTCTATTTATCAATCTGTTCGCCTGTCCGTTATCAATCGGTTTATCTATCTATCTATCTATCTATCTATCTATCTATCTATCTATCTATCTATCTATCTATCTATCTATCTATCTATCTATCTATCAGACTGTCATGTTTCTAACAGTCCAAGTATATCATCTGTATTTAACTATCCATCCATCCATCCATCCGCCACTGTCTATCTATGTCTTTCTGTCTGTCCGTCCGTCCGTCCATTTATCTGTCTGTCTATCTGTCTGTCTATCCGTCCGTCTGCTGTCTGTCTATCAACCTGTCCATCTGCTGTCTGTCTATCAGTCTGTCTGTCTGTCTGTCTGTCTATCTATCTATCTATTTATCTATCTATCCGTCCGTCCATCTGTCTGCTGTCTATCAACCTGTCTGTCTGCTGTCTGTCTGTCTATCTATCTATCCGTCCATCTGCTGTCTGTCTATCTATCTATTTATCTCTGTCTGTTTGTCCATCTGTTTATCTGTCTGTCTGTCTGTCTATCTGTCTATCTATCCGTCCGTCTGCTGTCTGTCTATCAACCTGTCTGTCTATGTATCTATCTATCTATCTATGTATCTATCTGTCCGTCTGTCCGTTATCAGTCGGTTTGTCTGTCTGTCTGTCTGTCTGTCTATCTATCTATCTATCTGTCTGTCTATCTATCTATGCATCTATCTGTCCGTCTGTCCGTTATCAGTCGGTTTGTCTGTCTGTCTGTCTGTCTGTCTATCTATCTATCTATCTGTCTGTGTGTCCGTCCATCCACTTTCTATCTGTCCATCCATCTGCCCGCTGTCTGTCTGTCTGTCTGTCTGTCTGTCTATCTATCTATCTATCTATCTATCTATCTATCTATCTATCTATCTATCTATCTATCCATCAAACTGTCATGTTTCTAACAGTTCAAGTATATCATCTATACTTAACTATGATTAACCTAACAAGGGCATGTTAAAATAGATATATTCGGTTTTTATCTAGCCATGAAAAATTTGAGAAATTTGATTACTGTAGAGTTTTGCCCAAGATAAAATTGACTTACTTCTTCTCCTGAACCTTGTTTAGAACGGCGAGGACTACAGCTTTCACCACCATGATGAGAATGATCAGACCTATGACCCCGCCGAGCACGGACACAATGATGATGGTCAGTGTGTTGTCCACCTCTTTCACTGTGAAGACAATAACAGGTTGAGATGATCTGAGTGGATATAACACGCAACCATAATGGGAAGAAACACACTATTGTTTACAAAACTTGAGGCCTGGAGAATGGAGACTCACATTCGTCCACCACAAAAAGAGTGAATATTGCGCTATGGTTGCGGTCCTTCTCCTTGGGGTTGCGGGCGAAGCAGATGTACTCTCCCTGGTCCTCGAAGGTGACGTTATGCAGTAAGATGGAAATGTTGTTCTGTTTGCTGGAGCCAACAAACTCCACCCGTTCATGATAGATTTTCACATTAGGTTCTACTCCTTCTGCTGGGATGATGGCCTCACAGAGCTGAGGGAAAGGACAGTATATGGAAAATTAATCCACACCCTTTTTTTCCATGAAAATAAGTGCGCTTGAGAAACGGCTGAATGTCTCACCTTAACCAATGTCCCATTGTCCTTGAACTGCCAGTTGAAGTAAAGGTTTTTAATGCCGATGCAGCTGGCGTAAGTGCAGGGTAAGAGCACTGAACTTCCATTCATCACTTCTACAAAATGCACCTTCCCTGTACTCACCTCCAATGCCTGAGCGTACCACACTCCTGAGAGAAATGGAAGAGATGAGCAACAGTTATCAAGACTGCAAATACTTTTTATCCTAACAAGAACAATAAACAGTGACTGAAAAATATCTGTATGGTTTATATTACACCTCTGGATATTTGTGTGTGTGTGTGTGCGTACAAAATCCAAAAAGTTCATATCGCTACTATGTATTATAAAGCAGTTTGTCAACTGTATAATTTCCAAATACTCAGTATTCACAATACAGTGAGGAAGCAATACTTAAATATCCTGTGTAATGTTTTTTTTTTTTTTTTTTTTTTTCTATTCATCAAATAATCCAAAAAAATTAAATGTATCACAGTTTCCACAAAAATATTTTACAGTAGAAGCCATCACAGGAACAAATTACATTTCACAATATAATAAAATAGAAACAGCTATTTTGCATCATAATAATATTTTTGTTTTTTACTGTATTTCTGAGCAAATAAATGCAGCATCTGTGAAACTCTTTTAAAAACTTTTTGAACAGTATATATAAACATTTATATTTATTTTATATAACTGTATTATTATTATTATTATTATTATTATTTAATTTTTATATTATATTACATTTGTTATACAATCATTTGTAATACTATTGTTTTTTTTTGTTTGTTTGTTTGTTTTTGTTTTTCAGATTCAGTTCTTTGTAATGCTTATATTAAACATTGCTACAAATGAGTTTAAATCTCACGAGACTGATAAAGATAGAGAGAGCAGGCAGTCAACTTTGAACTTGTTGCATTGCTCATTGTCTTATCAACAGCTATTTTGTTTTTACAATGCTATTTGCTATGTTGTATTTACAACATAACTGACATAAACATTCTAAAACTGGACTGGAGTCCAGTGTGACCAGCCTATTTTGCAGATACTGAAAAACCAAAATGAGATTCCTGCAGACATAAAGCGAGAAAAGAGATGATTTATGACAAACACTTATGGCAAGCCCCTTCAACATTTAATGTTTAAAACAAGCTAGCAGATCGTCTGTTGTTATGCTACTAGTACTTATTTTTTAGATACTAGTAGCTATTCCATTAGGTGCTAGTACTTAAGTACTTAAGTTAGTACTAGTGCTTATTAGATACTAATACTTTTTCCATTAGGTACTAGGTTATCTATTAAATGGACAAAAGTACTTTTAGATACTAGTATTATTATTAGATACTAGTATTTATTTATCAGATACTAGTACTTATTTTTAGAAACTAGTACTTATTCATTAGATACCAGTAACTATTAAATAGACACTAGTACTTATTTCAGTAGTAACTAGTCACTATTCTATTGTTACTCATAACACATTTATATTTTTTTTCTTTAACACATTTATATATATATTTATTTCTTTATTAGATACAGTATACTTAATATTATATACTAGTATTTATTAATTTACTAGAATTTATTCATTAGATATTAGTAGGCTACCTATTACATGGACACTAGTACTTTCAGATACTAGTATTATCATTAGTACTTATACATTAGATACTAAATTGATACTAGTTCTTATTTCAATTTACCAGTAACACGTTTAATTTTTTTTTGTTTAGATACAGTACTTAATATTAGATACTAGTACTTATTCATTAAACATTCGTACATTTTAAATATATGCTAGCACTTATTAATTAGATGCTAGTATTTATTCATGAGATACTAGTTCTTATTTAATAGATAGTAGATTCATTAAATAGTCATACCTGTGAAAAAAGATACTAGCACATTAGATACTAGTATTTATTGATTAGCTACTAGTACTTTTTCAGTAGAGCTACTAGTAACAACCACAATACCCATTAAATCTAACACAGGAGATTGTGCCTTTTGGAGACTATAATTTCTTAAAATAAACCAGCGATGGGCTTATTATTGCTGAAACTACTTTACTTGTACATTAATTGTTTTCGGCCCCATTTCTTAAGGGTATGGTGTCTCTAATATAGTGAATTCATCTACTGACACCTAGTGGTGAATTATATTTACAGTACTAATGAATTAACTATGACATCAAACAAACATGAGAACCATCAACCATAAATAATTAAAAAAAAGTAATAATTAATTCATATCGTAGCTATAGTGCCCCCATCCTATTTCATGCAGACATGAAATATCTGAACTGAGTGTTCATTGTCTAACCTACATAGCACTGATTTGCAAAACAGTTGACATATATTTCAATGTATTCTCCCTGTAGTGAATTTCTGTCTGTATTTCAATAGTTTTGACTAGCAGCGCTACCATTTCTCTCATCTCTAGCCAACAGCTTCATGATGTTTTTTTTTTTTTTTTTAATATTCAACAAAATATTAGCTGAGCAGAAATGTGAAGTTCAGGATATTCTTGATCTAAAAAGTTACTAGTAACTAAAAAAAGATACTAGTTCTAATTTTTCTTTAATAAGTACAATTAATTGCTAGTCAATATTTTAATAAGTACTAGTATCTAAAGAATAATTAAAAGTATCTTTAAAAAGCTATTTGTACCTAAAGAATAAGCACTAGTAGCTAGCAAACAAGCACTAGCTGCTAATGAATAAGCACTAGCACCTGATCAAATAGATATTAGCGTCTAAAAAATAAGTACTAGTAGCATGAAAAATGATACTATAATATTTTTAATATTAAAACAGCATGCCATATGCTATATGTATCTTTTCCTTTGTGCTAATGTGCCAACATGAAACATGACAGTTCACAAACTGGGTTCGCTTTCCCAGAATATGACAAAAAGACTCATTCACTATGACATTCAGAGTTGTTTTCTGACCCCAGTTCTGATATTTGTAGCATGTGGCTATTATGTGATGCATCCATCACAATCAATCACAAAGACCGGAAAAGCAATTGAAAAAAAAAAAAAAAAGTTTCCAGCATGTTTTACAATAGCATGTTTATACCATGTTGTGCTATCATGTTTCCAACATGTTTTAACAATACATATCATTTGGTATTTTGATAATACAATAATAGCTAGGCATTGTTAACACATTGCTAAATTGTTTATAGTATGTTTTATTACATTATTAGCATGTTTATTAAATGTTTCTAGAATTCTAGATCATATATCGTTTCAAGATTTTTTATAACATTTATAGCATTTTTGCTAACATGTTCATTAACACATTGCTTGCATGTTTCACCATGTTGTTAGCATGTTTTCTGACCCCCAGATTTGGTATTTGCAGCATGTGAACCATTGCGTGAAGGACTATTTATAAATGCATCCATCACAGTCATATTCACACAAGTAGATTTATTATAACTGAAATGTTAACAGTAAAGTGTAATGATATGAAACTAGATAATGTTTGACTACAAATTGATGTTTGTTTGGTTTTGCAGTCAAATAGACAGACAGAATATACAATCACAAAGACTGGAAAAACAATTAAAGAAAAAAAAAAAAAAAAAAAATCAGCATGTTTTACAATAGCATGTTTATACCATGTTGTGCTATATCATGTTTCCAACATGTTTTAAGAGTACATATCATGTCTTGGCATTTTGATAATACAATAATAGCTAGGCACTGTTAGCATATTTTAACACATTGCTAATGTGTTTATAGTATGTCTTATTACATTATTAGCATGTTTAAAAATGTTTCTAGAATTCTAGATCATATCGTTTCAAGATTTTTGATAACGTTCATAGCACTGCATGTTTTTCACATTGCAAACATATTTATAACATGTTGTAGAAGATTTTTGGCATGTTGTTCACATGCCTTAAGGTACAGTCACATTTTTGGCAAAATAAGTACTAGTAGCATGAAAAAAGATACTAATATATTTCAAATATTAAAAGTTAAAACAGCTTGCCATATGCTATTTTTGTCTGAATGTCCTAATGTGCATGAACATGAAGCACGACAGTTCACAAACTGGGTTCACATTCCCAAAATATGACAAAAAGAGCCATTCATTATGACACTCAGAGTTGTTTTCTGACCCCAGCTCTGGTATTTGCAGCATGTGAACCATTGCAGGAAGGACTATTTATAAATGCATTCATCACAATTAATCACAAAGACCGGAAAAGCAATTGAAAAAAAAAGAAAGTTTCCAGCATGTTTTACAATAGCATGTTTATACCATGTTGTGCTATCATGTTTCCAACATGTTTTAACAGTACATATCATGTTTTGGTATTTTGATAATACAATAATAGCTAGGCATTGTTAACACATTGCTAAATTGTTTATAGTATGTTTTATTACATTATTAGCATGTTTCTAAAATGTTTCTAGAATTCCAGATCATATTGTTTCAAGATTTTTGATAACGTTCATAGCATTTTTGCTAACATGTTTATTAACACATGCTAGCATGTTTCACCATGTTGCTAGCATGTTTCTAGCATTTTAACACATTTTTGGAATGTTATGCACGTGTCTTAAGATGGAGTCACATTTTTGGCAAAATTTTGCTTGTTTTTCATGTCGCAAACATGTTTCCACATGTTTATAGCATATTGTAGCAGATATTTGGCATGTTGTTCACATGCCTTAAGGTACAGTCACATTTTTGGCAGAATAAGTACTAGTAGCATGAAAAAAGATACTAATATATTTTAAATATTAAAAGTTAAAACAGCTTGCCATATGCTGCTTGTATCTGAATGTGCTAATGTTCCAACATGAAGCACGACAGTTCACAAACTGGGTTCACATTCCCAAAATATGACAAAAAGAGCCATTCACTATGACATTCAGAGTTGTTTTCTAACCCCAGCTCTGGCATTTACAGCATGTGAGCCATTGCGGGAAGGACTATTTATAAATGCATCCATCACAGTATTTCATTTCACAGTGTATCTGATCATGTGGTCATACAGCAAGATGTTCTGTGATGTTCTTACTTTTTGTAAGTGTAGTTGACTTGAAATTTCAGCAGTTTTCTGTGATGCGGCATGCTAGAATTTCTCTAAAACGTTTCTGAATTCTTTTGTAATTATGTATAGAAATTTTGAGACACAGTCAAACTTAAGACAAGCAGGTTAAGATCAAATAGCCTTGTACAGCACTATAGCTGACACTGGTTGTTAAAATCCAGGGTTCGGGCAGGGAAGATAACAGCCTCTTCACCAAGGTCATACAGTATGCCTGCTTGATGTCTACTGCTTTCTGGCTATTGATCCCTGTAGCTTCTTTCATAGATGGAAGACCATTATGGTGCACTTATTCATCGATGAGGCCACTCTAAAGCTCAGAGAGTTAATTTCTAAACCTGTCATCACAGTGACATCCACACATCCTGCAAACATAACTGATGCACAAAAGATGCTGTCAAATGGACAACTGACATGATTATTCTCCTCTCCTTTTCTCTCTTATTTAAAGACGTTTTCTTTTAGTTTTTGTGGTCATTCCCTGACCCTTTGGTCAACTTTATGTTCTAATCTCCCTTAAAAGGGTCCCAGATAGTACATGTACATCTGCAAGATGACTGTTAAAGATCACTTGGTCTGAAAAACATCTGCTGTGTACAAACATCTGACAGACGTCTGTAAGATGTCAGTTTTACATGCATCCTAAATCATAAACATCTTAAAGACATCTAATAGACGTCTATTAGACATCTGATAAGAAATGTCCTATAGACATATTTCAGATGAGCAAACACGTCTTGCAAATCTAAATGCAGGCGTCAAATAAAATGTTTCCAGCATGTTTTACAACAGCATGTTGTATACCATGTTGTGCTATCATGTTTCCAACATGTTTTAACAGTACATATCATGTTTTGGCATTTTGGTAATGCAATAATAGCTACGCATTGTTAGCATATTTTAAAACACTGCTAAAATGTTTATAGTATGTTTTATTACATTATTAGCATGTTTATAAAATGTTTCTAGAATTTTAGATTTTAGTTGCTAGCATGTTTCTAGCATGTTTTAACATGTTGCTAGCATGCTTCTACCATTTTAAACACATTTTTGGAATGTTGTTCACATGTCTTACAATGCAGTCACATTTTGGCAAAATGTTACATGTTTTTCATGTTGCAAACATGTTCTGCATGTTTCAACATGTTTACAGTATTTTTAACATATTTTTGGTATGTTGTTTTGGCAAAATTGTGCATATTTCGCATTATGAAAACATGTTCTAACATGTTTTGCATGTTTCAACATATTGTTAACATGTTTCTAGCATGTTTTACGTGTTTCAACATGTTGCCAACAAGTTTTTTGCATGCTTTAGCACATTTTTGGAATGTTGTTTGCATGTTTTATGATGCAGTCACATTTTCTGGCAAAATTGTGCATGTTGCTAACATGTTTCTAACATGTTTCTAGTATGTTTTATCTTATTTTGTGGCATGTTGTTCACATGTCTTAAGATTCAGTCACATTTTTGGTGAAAATTTGCATGTTGATAACATGTTTCTAACATGTTTTGCATGTTTCAGCATGTTGCCAACAAGTTTTTTTTGCATGCTTTAGCACATTTTTGGAATGTTGTTCACATGTATTAAGATTCAGTCACATTTTTTTTGGCAAAATTGTGCATATTTTGCATGTTGTTAACATGTTTCTAGCATGTTTTATCTTATTTTGTGGCATGTTGTTCACGTCTTAAGATGCAGTCACTTTTTTGGCAAAATTTTGCACGTTACTAACATGTTTCTTGCATGCTTTAGCACATTTTTGGAATGTTGTTGACGTCTTAAGATGCAGTAAAATTTTCTGCAAAATTTTGCATGCTATGCATGTTGCTAACATGTTTCTAACATGTTTTGCATGTTTCAACATGTTTCTAGAAAGTTGTATCTTAGTTTGTGTCATGTTGTTCACATGTCTTAAGATGCAATCACATTTTTGGCAAACTTTTGAATATTGCTAACATGTTTAATCATGTTGCTAACACGTTTCCTGCATGCTTTAGCACATTATTGGAATGCTGTTTGCATGTTTTATAATGCAGTCACATTTTTGGCAAAAGTGTGCATGTTTTGAATGTTTCAACATGTTTCTAGTACGTTTATCTTATTTTGTGGCACGCTGTTCACATGTCTTAAGATGCAATCACCTTTTTGGTGAACGTTTGCATGTTGATAACATGTTGCTAACATGTTTCTTGCATGCTTTAGCACATTTTTGGAATGTTGTTGACATGTCTTAAGATGCAGTCACATTTTCGGCAACATTTTGCATGTTATGCATGTTGCTAACATGTTTAACATGTTACAACATCTTGCTAGCATGTTTCTAGCATTTTGAACTTTTTAACTATTTTAAAAGTTGTCAAAAGTTCCAACTTTAGTACCAGTCGGTACTGAAAATGTAAAAAATGTGATGATACCAGCATTCCCCGCTAGCATTTGAATGTTGTTGAGTGAATTCTTAAACACCTCTATTAACAGATCCATCTATGAGCAGATATTCTAGCGATCCGCTGATGGATCCGCTGTTACACGTGACTTTAAAATGCTCCTGTGTGCATCTATGCAAGCGCTCGGTGAAGAGCGTGAAGCAATGATAATTGTAATCACAGACATATCTGAAGAATGTGTTAACACAATGGTCAATCAGAGGTGTTTAAAAAATTGCTCAACAATGCTCATATGCTAGCGAAAAATGCTGGTACAGTCATTTTATTCATTTATTTTTAAAAAATTTTTAGTACCAACTGGTACTGAAGACGGTACTTTTTGACAACCCTATTTTTAACACATTTGTTGTTCATATGTCTTAATATGCAATCACATTTTTGGTAAACTTTTGCATGTTTTGTATGATGCTAACATGTTTTTCTAACATATTTTGCATGTTTCCGCATGTTGCTAGCATGATTCTAGCAATGTTGTTCACAGGTCTTAAGATGCAGTCACATTTCTGGCAACATTTTGCAGATAAACAAGACCATTGTCTATTGTCTTTACTGCAGCTATTGTCAATATTGACACTGCAAAGTCATTTTCAAACCAAGCAGCTTTTTGATAGTCATTGTGGTGAATTTTCACGTTCAACTTGAACCTGTTCTGAAATCTGTGTGGGGAAAACTTTCATCCACACAAAATTCCACATTGCATGGATTTCTAGCGAAACGGCTGGATTTCACCTTTGGAAATCCCTAAGACAATGGTAAATGACTGTAGCATTTTGCTGTGCATTGTTAGTATGCTGTTACTGTTAGACCAGCATAATTAACACAACATAAATTATTAGGCCTACAATTTTTATTAGTGCAGAAAACGTGAAATTAAGAAAATACAGTTCAGGCTAGGTACCTATTACAGGAAAGTGTTTGCAAACATTCTCTTCTGAGAAAGAGCAGAAAAAAGAGAAATGCAAGCGCATATCTTTTTCTCTGCAATCCAGCAAATCGTTTTATTGCTTTTCATCACTCTGTTATAGAAAACAATTAATGTCTTAACAGCCCAGTGGTTTTGGTAATTAATCTAACAATAGCAATCATGGAACAAGTGCTGAACAAGACCTCTCATTGCTGTGGATAGCACACCTTCAGCAGTGTGAATCAGCTTGCATTTACACCTCAACAAAACTACCCACTCAATGGTGAGGAAGGAGAACAGATGTTATTATTGCTAAACCCCACAAGATGCAATGCAAGTTCCGGGAAAGTAAACCAAACTGTGCTGTTTCACTCTTTGCACATTTAACTGTTTATAATTTACAAAGAACACCAACATTAGAAGCCTCAGGGAAAGAAATGATGACTAAATCAGCAGATTTCTTGTGTGTCCATCATAAGACTTGGTGCATCTAATCTACAAGCTGTTTTAATTAAACTCTAACCTTTGTCTCCAGTCTCCATTCCATTTCATCATTTTCACTGCCATTGTGTTTGGATAAATTCCTCAACTCAATTATTAATTCCTACGACATTTTCATTCAGTCACAGTGCAATTTAATTAAAAGCCAACCTCATTTTAGGAATACCGTACCTGAACCCCATCTCCCCCCTTTTTATCTCTCTGTTGTTAAACAGTAAATTCTCGGTGGCCGGTGTTATTTATTGCCTTTGTCTGCTGGCAGCTGGCCACAGCTGTCCTTGGGGTGCTATTTCATTTACAGAGTGGATCGAGGCACCCTGTATATTCACTCTGACCATTTGGCGTGGGTGACATGCCATTCTATGTGCCATGATGGCATTATCAACACCAACGCAGATTGAGAGAGTTCATGGTCACTCTGGGTAGATCTGTGATGCATTAATTTAAACATTGTACTAAAGTTAATTAATAATTCTGCATCCTCAAAATTAATTTATGACTTTTCACATCTCCAGTTCATGCCCTGCATGTGTATGCAGTTAAGGGCCATTTATACCAAGGACGATATAAAATTTTTAATCATTGTTCTAATTGTACAAGAATTTTCATCACTTTCAGAATTATTTTTTTTCCCAGCTGGTAAATGATAAAACATTGACAGTTGAACAGAATCCAACAGACTTTAAGGAGGTGGCAGAAGATGCCCAAATAACAAAACCCTTGTGAAAATTAACCATGGTTTTATTATATTAAAAGTGTAGTAACCATGTTTTTTTTTTTGTTTTTTTTTTGGCGCACTGATTACCATTTGCATAACCATAGTTTTGCCACAAATACCATGGTTAAACTATGGTTAGTGTAAGAAGAACATAGTTAATTTGTGGTCACCATGATTTAACAGATAAACATAAACATGAATCATTACCTGGGTTCTACAATTCATTTCTGTATTTCTTTCTCGATTTCTAATTATTGTCTCTTTCTGTAGTATTATTATGTAAACTTCTGTAGTATTGTTATGTAAATACACATGCACATCTCTTATTTATATAGCTGTATATAGAGAAATAATGCACAAATCTGTACATAAATCTTCTGTTCCAGATTCATACATTATTATTTATTTTTAAGTTTTTATTTTATTTAAATGTTTTTTCTCTGTTCTCATGTCAGTTATGTATGTATGTATGTATGTACCAGGAGCACCTTAAAAAAACACAACAAATTCCTTGTGTGTTTGCGCACACTTGACGAATAAAGCTAATTCTGATTCTGATTCTAATTAACTATAGTAACCATGTTTTTTTGGTTTTATTTGTAGTAAAACCATGGCTAATTTTCGTAAGGGAATTTGTTGTGTGTTGGTTTGAAGGCTAATACAGTATGTTATAATAATTAATATGTTAACGGGCCTTTATTTAGTGTGTCAGTTATAAATTCTGCTGATTCATTTTTGTATCATACTTGAAAAAAAAATACTTATTTTGAATCCTAAATCGTTGATTTTGGTCAATAATTGATTAAAACGGCATTCCCTTACCCTAAAAATAGAATTAGTCGAGATTCGGCAAAGCAGCACACAACATTTGAAAATATATATATATATATATATATATATATATATTGGAGTTAAATATTAAAATTACTTACATGTGCAAATCAATGGAGGCAGCGCTTCTGCTGTCTAAAACGCGCCAACGTGCGTGTGCGTCACACCTCTCTCACAAACGTGTGATCTGTGTATTGTTCTTCGCAAATTGTTTAAAATATTTTTGAGCCGTTTACGAAGATTCCGAGCAACGAATGTCAGATATCGTCGCATTTCGTCTACTGACTACTGATGATGAGCGAATGACAGCTCTATTACTTAAACTGTCATCACAAATAAAACGCGGTCAAGCCATTTGTACACGTCAACTAATTGTGTGCTCACTGCTGAATTAAAACGCTTTCATTAGGTGGAAACTTCAACGTTATTTTCTAAAAGGTAAGATTCTGCCATTTTACTGTTCAATTCGTTGTTTTAGATGAGTGAAAAACATGTAAATAGTATTTAGTCAGTTGATACTGCTTTTTATTTGTATATGAGGAAACTGAATCCTACTGATGCTATAAAACACAGACCTACACAGGAATATTAGGGCATTTTAAAATTCTGATTTCCTTTTTTATGAAGTAAAATATATAGTACTTTTATAGTTAGGCTTAACTTATAATGTTTTACCGGCACATTGATGCAATATTTATTGTACATTATATTTGTTTTGTATTTTTACCTACAGCACAACATCCAAAACGGTCATTTCATGCTTAAGTATCTCTAAACTTTACCTTGCCTTTATAGGTCGCTTCTGTTCCCACAATTCCTTGCCTCAGAACTACTAAACTCACATTAAATAAGAGCAGATGTCAACTTGACCTACAAATGCACATTACAAAGCTTAATTCCCAGGAGAGAATGTTCACATTTACCTAGGGGGAAAAATGAAACGGAAGGGAATGTGCAGGGAAAATAATATTATATTTAAAGCATTATATTCACTTAATTCTCTCTTTTGCCTTCTGACAGGGTGGGTCTGGGGTGACAGAAGGAGGTGAGAGATCTGGATGATCTTTGACTGTGGAACAGATGTCCCATAGAGACCAAAATGTGCTGCAGTGACAGTCAAGGTTGATACAAACTCAAATGCTTCTAGGTATTACAGAAAACACAGTGTCTTTTCATAAAATGCCAAATAATGAAACAATTATTTTAAAAGCTAAAGTTTAAATTTAAATGCATTGAAATGTACTGACCAGCCTCTCCCTTTAGTTGCAAAGCTGGATGTCAGTAAATAATTCATCATCTCAACTCAAACCTCTTTCTTGCTGAGGGGACTATTTCAGCATGAGTTCACTTTTGCCCTCTGGTGAGGTCAGCACATGGGAAACAGTGTGATTTTACCATTTAGTTTTTCATAGCAGGTCTTTAAACCGTCTGGAATCCTGAGCGGTGGCTTTCCTCCATCCGCATCCATTTAAAAGTACCCCACATTCCCCAAAGCCATTACATCCTCTTTTCCTCTCCTGTCCAACTTTCCTTCTAACTCACTCCTTTCACTGCCCTTTGATCTCTCTCTTAATATCCATCCGCTTTCATTTCATGCTTTTTCTGCACCGTAAAAGTCTATCTATCTATCTATCTATCTATCTATCTATCTATCTATCTATCTATCTATGTATCTATCCATCTGTCTATCCATCCATCTATCTATCTAGTGTAAAATTACATGTACCTGATACAAGTTTTGCAGTCTTGCATTCATCTTCTCTTAAATTACTAATTTATTTATTTATTTATTTATTTATTTTCTCACACTTTAGCAGGCACTATCACCATTGCTGCTGGTCTTTCTTCTTTCTAGCATACCTCCACACTCATTCTCCATCCTTTCTTATTCTTTCTTTATCTCCATTCACCCCATTTCTTTCCATTGGCCCTAATTCCCCCTGAGAGACTCTGAGTGCAGTCTACAGGAAAAGAGGGAGGAGCTACGGCTTACAGTAATGCGTCAGCCTTTTTTCTCTTTTAATGTACTGACTGCAGCATTGTGCTGAGATGGGGAGCTCATCGTTCTGATCATTTTACCACAAGCCACTTTGTCAAGTGGTTACCATATTTATTGATGGATGACTTGCAGACAGATGGTCCAGCTTGTTTAGGGGTCTTTTTTAAATGGATGGGAAGTCTGTTAGTTGTGTTGTGTAGTTGTGTAGATTCCCATAGCAAAGACAAATGAGATCTTCTAGATTCTTCTTCTGATTCTGAGATTAATCTCCTTAGACCTCAGTAACCTCACATGTGTCACACTAGTCATAATTTAAATAAAGCCAAAGTAAAATATAAATATTACATATAAAAAAAGAAAAGAAGAAGAAGGAATTCTAGAGATGTACCGATTGCACTTTCCTTGGCTGATTCCGATTTTTCAGATTCTATTTATTTATTTTTTTGTAAGTGTGACCTGCCGATAACAATTTTTACTGATTGCAGTTTTCTTTCTAAGAACTATAACTGACAATATTTACAAACAAAAATCTATAGGGGTGCCCAAACTCGGTCCTAGAGGAGCAGTGTTGTGAAGAGTTCAGCTCCAACCCCAATTAGACACACCTGATCCAGCTAATCAAGCTCTTACTAGGCATACTAGAAACTTCCAGACAGGTGTGTTGAGGCAAGTTGGAGCTAAACTCTCCAGGACAGCAGCCCTCCAAGGCTCCAAGTTTTGGCACCCCTGATCTAATATTTACATAAAAGAAATGATTAAACATTGCAGTTCCCTAAATGTAGACTAAGTTACAGATGTTCTGTCACTTAAGCAACTCAATAAAGTGCTCTGTGACTGGAAAGAAGTAGAATAGCAATGAACTAAAACCGAGCTCGTAAATATAACAAAACAGATGTCATTTCCCACTATGTTTATAAATGGTCATTTTTTGTCCCTAACTTTATTAAATGTGTCATCTTTCACATCAAATTCTTTATTTCAATTAATTATTTCATTTAGAATAATAAGGAACTGTGGAGTTGTTACCATTCAAATGAAAACACTAACAAACTCCATCTTTCCACTGCAGGAAACATAGAAGCTGCATCTGAATTATTTATTTATTTATTTATTTATTTATTTATTTATTTATTAACATACAAATAATAAATATTTGGGGAAATGCAATGATATTTTTAAATATGAAACTAAACTACCAGTAGGCGTCGGCAAATGGCTTGTTTTAATAAGTGAGTCATTTAGTCATTCATTCAACCTGTTCGTTCAAACGGCTGATTCATTCAGGAACGTGGCAAGTGACTGTCTTTATGAATGGGCTACTGAATCATTGACTCACTCGATTCGTTCAAAAACATGGATTCATTCAGTAACCAAATTCATTCACTGCTTTCTTGCTCGAAAAACACAACAGATCTGCTTGATTGGAACTATTTTCTTCCATGAAATTGAGCAAAACAGTCAATATTATGACTAGTTTTTGTTTATTAAACAACTATTACACACACA
>JAHKKF010494733.1:0-10252 GCA_019740295.1 Labeo calbasu | reverse complement strand
AAAATTACGATTGAACCACTGATGTCACATGGACTATTTTAACAGTGTCCTTACTACCTTTTTAAACCTCGTCCGTGGTAGTACCTTTGCTGTCTACGGAGGGTCAGAAAGCTCTAAGATTTAATCAGAAATATCTTAATTTGTGTTCTAAAGATGAATGAAGGTCTTACGGGTTTGGAACAACATGAGGGTGAGAAATGAATGACTGAATTTTCATTTTTGGGTCAACTATCCCTTTAAACAAATGGAAGAGACACACTATGACTAAAAAGTGAAATGTGACTAAAATTTGTTCACAGATAGATGCTGACACATCTAACAACCTCATCATCTGCCGAGAAAAAGAGATCATAGAGAATTATGAAGATATTTCACTGGAAATTGGTCTTCAATACATATATTTTGTGTTGTTTTGATTTTGTTCCGCAATTAGTCATTTTTTATACAATTTCTTATGTCAAGACAAAATAATAAGTACCTAACTGGCACGACTTGCTGTCAGTTTCATTAATGCCAGTTTTATTAATCCAACCCTGCTAGAGGCTATACAGTATTTACAGGCAAATAGAGAGGTTAAAAAAACAAAAATAAAATATGTTTTTTGTGGAAAACATTCCAGGATTTTTCTCCATATAGTGAACTTTAATGGTGATCATTGGGTTGAAGGTCCAAATTGCAGTTTCAATGCAGCTTCAAAGGGTTCTACATGATCACAGCGGAAGAGGAATAAGAGGAATAAGGGTCTTATTTAGCAAAACGACTGACCATTTTCTAAAAAATAAATAAATAAATAATTCACCACCTACATCATGCATGACCTTTCCAACGTGACTATGTAATATGTGAAGTCGAGCATTTGTGGTTAAAAAGTATATACATTTTTATGTTTTTTTTAGAAGACCACTATATGGAGAAAAATCCTGGAATGTTTCCCTTAAAAACCTTAACTTCTTTTTGAATGAAAAAAGAAAGACATGAACATCTAGGATGACATGGGGGTAAGTAAATTATCAGGAAATTTTAATTCAGGAGGAAAGTAATCTTTAAAGGTTATAGTACTTTTAAAGCATTATGAAATGCTGCTGCTATTACAAGCATTATTCTTAACAGTGTAAAATATGAAATGTACAGCTGACATTCACAAATGGAAATAGAGAGGATAAAATACTGTAGGTGCAGAATTTGCATTGCATCGCTCAGAGACACACACACACACACACACACACACACACACACACACAATTCACTTGAGCGCATCATCATACAGAACAGGCCTTCAGGCTTTATAGCAGACAGTAATATGGAAATAAACGAATGATAAAAGCCCATTTGGTAATATCTGCACTGTGCTATCCCAACAACTATCACAAATTCACAACCATTCGCTTTCAGACACTGCATATAAACCTGCAAAATTCCCATCATACCACAGACTGCTGCACGTCACGATCGCTGCAAAACCCAAGCATTCCAGCATTTCTGAATCAAGCCTGAGGGCAAATACTCTCAGCTCAACAAGGCCTGAGAAAGAAATTTTCTCTCGTCCTCCAGGCAAAAACCTGATGGATGACGTCGAGCATAGCGACTGTGTTGGTGTTTTAGTTGATTTATTAAAGTGCAGATCTGATGTTAGAGCAGGACAAATGAGGACACCTGAACAGGGTATAAAAAATGTACAGACTTTGACTATACTGAACTTATCTGCCCACTATGTATACAGTGGCGTTTCTTTTTCTCCCACTATGTCACGCACTCATTCCCTCAAACACGCAGACACCGGAACCAGTCTCTATGACAACCTCATGTTGCCACAGCTACAGAGTGAGATACTGAAATCAACAGGGACTGACTCACTTCCTCTTGCACCACTGATGTGTCTATGTGTGCATGTAATGAGTGCACTGACAGGCTATAGACTCCATAATCTCCAAAAAGATCAGAAAAATATAAATAGAGCAGAGTAAGGAGTTCAACCCTTAGCATCAAACTTTGATGTGTACAGCAAGTCTTTACACACCTTTTGTGGTTCCTCATGACGTGTGGCTTGTTGAGGAGGGGTGTGCTACTACTTTTCTAAGCCAGCCAAGCCGGGCCAAGAAATGATCTCGAATGCCCTTGGAACCACAACATCCTTCAAATCACTTACAACACACAAACCACTAAGAAACACCCTGACAATCACCCACAATGGGCAAGCACTAGTCGCATTTTCACAGGAAAATGTAAAAACCATCCAAACAAACAAAAACCTACAAATTCAAAGTTTGTGGTGAGTAAGAATGTACTTTCATTCATGCATTAAATTGTTCAAAAGTGATGGTCAAGAAAGGTATAATGTTACAAAAGTCAAATTAATTTGAATTTTTCAAATAAATGCTGTTCTTTTATTTTCTATTCATCAAGGAATTGGAAAATGTATCATGGTTTTTAAAAAAATTCTAAACAATTACTAATAATAAATGTTTCTTGAGTAGCAAATCAGCACATTAGAATGATTTCTGAAGGATCACGTGACACTGAAGACTGGAGTAATGATGCTCAAATTACATCTTAAAATACATTAAAGTAGATAACAGTTACTTTAAATGGTAATAACATTTTTATAATATTACTATTTTTACTGTATTTTTAGTCAAATAAATGCAGCCCTTGTAAACATTAGAAAAAAAAAAAGAAATCTTTCCAACCCCAGACTTTTGAATGGTACTGTATTTATCTAAACAATTTTTCTTTCATATCTCTCAACACGTCTTTGGGTTAATTAAAGTAATACTTAACCCAAAACGAAATTCCATCATTGTTTTCTTACCCACATGTTGTACCAATCTTCTGTATTACCCAACAGCTGAAATTTTCTTCAAAATATCTTCTTTTATTATCCAAAGAAAACAAAGTCATACAGGTTTGGAATGACATGAGGGTGAGGAAATGATGACAGAATTTTTGGGGTGAACTATCTCTCTAAAGTTTAAGCCACTGACTTAAATAGGAATTCATGGAGAGCCTGGATTATTTAGAAATTCACTGTAGTGGGTCTTGCTGGGACATGCATGAAGACACCCACAATCATGTAACAAGTATTCAACTCAGAGACATTAAACAACCACCAACCGAAAGCTGCTATTTAAAGCAAAACGCTCTGTATTAACCGTCATGAATTAACATAACTGCCGAGGGGCTGAAATGGAGAACTGGTAACTTACCGTTTAGCCTCTTCCAAGTGACACAGGTATTCATAGGCCATGTTCTGTTGACGCCGCTCATCCATCTCCTCAGCAGTGAGCCGCTCCACGCCATCCAGAACAGCTAAAATGAGACAGGCAGATATACAAGACGATTACAAGAGATTGAAACAAGCTGGAGATATGTACAGAAACATTCAAAAGTTTGAGGCACAGATACACTAAATTGATCAAAAGTGACAGTGAAGACATATAATGTTACAAAAGATTTCGATTTCAAATAAATACTGTTTTTTAACTTTCCTTTCTTTAAAAAAATCCTGAAAAGAATCTAAAAATATTAGGCATCACAACTGTTTCTTGGGAAATGTTTCTTGAGTAGCAAATCAGCATATTAGTATGATTTCTGAAGAATCATGTGATCCTGAAGACTGCTGAAAATTGACACTATAAAACATTAAATAGCTATTTTAAATTGTAATATTTCACAATATTACTGTATTTATGATTAAAAAGCAGAATACAGCCTAAGTGCAAATTTGGTCAAAAACGCACTGACCACAAGCTTTCAAACAGTAGTATATAGATATATTAGTCACACACTGTACATATTCACTAGATATAGTGGCCCTCAAATGTTTAAAATAAAACATTATTTAACTGCTACACTCTAAACAAACCGTTTTAGCAGTTTATGCAAACTTTGCAACGTATAACATGTTTTGCATGCCTGACCTCCAGCAACCTTAAGATCTGTGATTATTCCACATACTGACATCATTTAAAAGGGTTTAACATCATGTGGAAAAAGAAGATAAATCTAATTATTACTGTAAATGGCTGCACATATTTCAGACAGAAGGAAAAAAGAAGGAAACTTTGGAAAAACACATCTGTCTGTGAAAGACCCTTAGTGAGGGTAGATGCCATACTGAATTTTATTTGAATGAAAACAATGCTGTCTTTTCAACGGCACAGGCTATATAAAGGTGCACAGAATTTATGGAGATTTTGTTTACTGAAACTTATTAAAAAGATGTTGTTAAACAACAGTACAAGAGTACTTCTATCTCTCACAGCCTTATTTACATGCCTGTAAAATATATATGTATATACACAACTCTCTAGAGTTGTGCAGGAATGTTAAATATGACCTGAACTGTTACACACTTTATTTGTAGCTTTTCCCAATGAGACCCTATTAATATGCAAGATGCAATTCTAAATCTAACTATTTTCTGTTGGAAAACAAACATTAAGAAAATAAATCAGTCTGCAAAGCTCTGACTCATACACCGGATTTCATCCGAGTCTATGAACAGATCCTAAACTTTGAATATATGTTTTTATAAGAGTAAGATCATAACAGTTGCAGTCTTGAATTATGAAACCTCAATACAACCATTTGCCCTGCAACAAACTGCAAATAATCTAAATTCAAATGAACTGTTTGCATGTTCAAACATGAACAAATCTATGCCGAGGATAGTCCTTAAAGTACCCTTACATAGTTTCCAGTGATACCCTTCCTCAGCGACTGCTTTAGGTATTGCTTTAGGCTTTCCAAAAACAATACCACTGATGCCATTTTTCCATTTGATACAGAGAAAAACAAAGTCTAGAAGGTAATAAAATTATATGATTCAATTACCAAATGATTTTTGATCAGAGGTCAGTAGACTCAAGACTACATTAACCCTACCTGTACGTAATAACTAGTTTTAAAACATAAGTGAAATATAGCAATTTATGAAACGATCTGTTTTGATACAAATCATTCTCACTCATTTCCTCAAGACCTTTTCAGGAAATTCTTAAGTCTCTCCCTTCTGAAGTGCTTTACTCCTGGTCTTGCCTTCAAAGACTTTCAGCACAAGCCAATATCATATCAAGAGCAGGCTGTGGAGGAGAATATTCGATAACGGTTGCTAACCACTACACTAATTACTCAGATAACATTTCGAACTAACTACTTGACAAATAACCCTTACTTTGAGCATTTAACTGTTTACAGACAGAATTAACTAAAACACCTTAAATAAATAAAATAAATAAATAAATAAATAATGTTAGCACAGTTTGTCATATAAAGTCAATCCTGCAAAAAAGCAGAATAATTCTGAATGTGTAAAAGTTACAGAATTAAAGTCACCTAAAGTCACTACTTAAAGGGGCAATTCACTGCAGGTGACATGACTCAAGAAAACTGAAAAAGCGTTATGGCTTTCTCTTTTGCTAAAAATATGGGCAGATATGATCTGCAGTTTTTATAAAGCATTTTACATCAACTTTTAAGGACAAATAAATAGGGATGTCAAGGTGCCGGTAACACAGAGAAAAATATAACCATACAAAGCTGGTTAAAAATTTGCGACTCACTCATTAAACTTTCTATTTACTTAAACAATCATTTTGATTGTAGGGTTTGATTCAAATTGCGCAGTTTAAAATCTTGTTTCAGTCAACCAAGTGTTTTTTTAACGAATCGGATGAGAGAGTGATTCGATGACTGGTTCATAACACCTAAAAAGACTCGTCTCCACCCTCTGCCGTAACTAAACAGCTTTCTGAAAGCGCCAATGAACGAATAAGCAAGAGAATCTAAATGAATCTTTAAGTGAATCGATTTAAAAGATTCAGTTTCCAGGTATGATTCACAATTCTAAAGTAACAGCCTTTATATTTCTAACTCAGTTTCTAAATTGAGTGGTCTGGCAGCTATGGGTTAGTGAAATGGATGATTAAAACTGTATTGGTACCAGAAACAGTTAACCGCCTTCACGGTAGCAAAGTAACTTTCCATAAATAGTCAGTTTGGTAATGGGGGTTTCACTCAGGCCAGGGGAAAAAAATAAATTATTACGCACGATACAAAGACGCTTTTTACCAGCACTAGAGTCACTGGGAGTGACGTTTGACCTTCGTTTGGGCGTTTTGGTTTTCTGCTTAGAATAAAGACAACACTTCTAGAAGAGTGAGATAAAGAATCATTGTGGAGTACATGCAAACCACTGACTACTTAAAAAAAACTGTTTTTCAAAAGGTCTAGATTATAGATAGACAGACAGTATGTTGGCCGTGCACAGTCGCTTGATGCTCAACTTATGTAAACTTGATTAGAACCACGGTTCAACAGAAAGAAAGAGTGAGGATGTCAATGCTTTATGTAATATTGCTGTAAAAACAACACGCTTGGTTGTTCAAAAAAGTTGTCCAGGTGATTCCGTTCGGTTGTGCCCTACACATACAGTATTATAATGCGGAAGTTGTAAGACATGCCGATGCAAACTTGAGCATTAAAAGAATGAGCAATTGTATATAAACTTCAAAATCAAGATGATTGCTACTCTCTTTGAATTAAAGCATTTGCATTCAGTGAAAACGAGTAGCTTTCTTGTAACACAGAGCATCACGTTTCAGAAGAACGCCTGAAGAAAACGCATTAATACTTACACCCATATCTAGGACGGAAACCGTCTGTCTCGTCAGAAGTGGACATGTTTTCTCAAAAAGTTTAGAAGTCTTATTTCCCCGTGAGTTTTCGATGCAGTTCTCTGTCCTTTAGGATTTATATTTAGACCTCGAGAAGGCACCTCTGGCCCCCTTCTTACTTCGCTGCACAGTTTCAGCGACTTTTTTTCTTGAAAACCCACTGATGTCATGGGCGTGTTCCTTCCTAAATCCTGAAGTATGCGTTTCAGGAAACACCCATTTCAAGAATATCAGTTCAAAACTTTTCACTGTGACTGCAGCGCCCTCTACTGCCCACACAGGTCATATATTCTGCCACAGCACTCGGTGATTCTCGTTTACAATCGTGATTCTCCAGCAGGGGGCCTCAGCTGAGCAAACTCTGTTGCAGGACACGATCTTGCGGGTCAGTGCGGGACACGTGTGTGAGAGATAAATTCACTATTATACTATGTAAATATTGATTTACATTAGTTGGAAGGCGGAGGGTAAACTAACTGAAGGGCAAAACTAAAAGAAGCCAAATGCTAGTGTCATCTAGTAAATCACAAACCCACCCTTACGAAAATTAACCATGGTTTACGAATAAATACAAACTACAAGTAAAACCAAAAAAACATGGTTGCACCATTGTAACCACAATTTGAAAATGGTTTTGCTACACTAATCATAGTTTAACCATGGTATTTATAGTAAAACTGTGGTTTTACAAATGGTAATCAATATGCAAAAAAAATGGTTACTATAACTTTAACTGTAATAAAACCATGGTTAATTTTCGTAAGGGCGTCTTTTTTGGCTGTCGCGAGGTTAAGCACTTTCAAAATAACTACGGCTATATATAATGAAGCTCTCTAGAATGTGAAATGAAGCTCTCACATCATACGTACATCTGCACTTTGTTGTTTATGACGAGAAAATTCGCCACAGCGCAGATTCGAGCGTCCGCGCGCACTGTACAAAACAGCGATGACTAATCTGAACTCCTCTGATTGGCCATTGCAATTTCTAAAATCAACGTGTGTGATTGGTTATACGCAAATGCATTTTTAAACTCCAATCGCATTTTAGTATTCTATTCTACTGTGGCGTTGTAATTTCAGGGAAGATAAAATAATACAGCCTACTATCCTTAGGATAGCTAATTATTACTTTATATAATATTTGTATTTAAAATAAGTTCATTTAAAAATAAATTAACTTTAAAAAATAAACGTACAGAATCTAAATTACATTATATTTACATTTCATTTAATCTATCTATCTATCTATCTATCTATCTATCTATCTATCTATCTATCTATCTATCTATCTATCTATCAATTTAGGAAAAAAACTTGAACTAAAGTGAGCTAAACCTGACAGAATTTCCAAAAACCTCCATTTGGGGATGTCCTCTTTGGTAAAACGGGTATAAAAAAGTAAACAAAGTTGTTGTTGTTGTTGCTGTTGTTGTTGTTGTTGTTTCAAAGTTTTCTGCGAAGGGTAGGGTTAGGGTGTGGGTTAGAATTAGCTTATAAAATCTATAAGTTATCTGTTCATAAAAACAATAGAAGTCTAATGTCCCCATTTAGATAGCTAAGTAAACGTGTGTGTGCGTAGTATGTATATGTATGTATGTATTCCACGACTCTTCTCAAATAAAAAAGCTCATAAAAACGGCAGAAATCATAATAAATCATAATAATAATAAACGTCAAAAAAGTCAGCCCATATATATATACCTCCGGCATCAATGTGGGCTTCATTTAATTTGAATTAATGAATGAATAAATGAATGAATCACGATAATGTATTGGATGGATGCTATTAAGCAGTAAACTAAGTCCTGTCAATATAGGTTAAATGTCAGTATGGGAATATTGCTTTTTTCTTCTTTCTTACATAAAATGACCTTTCTATTCTATTCTATTCTATTCTATTCTATTCTATTCTATTCTATTCTATTTGATTCGATTCGATTCTGTTCTATTGATGTTACTACATCTACAGCTGCAGCCTGCAAAGGTGCAGTATATGAGAGCAGGTATGCAGGAGAATTGAACATGTAATAAACTGCTTGTTTGTGCTCCAATCTCAGCGTCAGCAAAATAAATATTCTTTGCCCAATAGCTGACCCGATATAATCCGTTAACCAATGTCAGGGCGGGGCATATCTGTTTATAAAACAGCCAGTGAACTGTTATGTAGCCCGTGTTTATAAGGTGCCCGACCCTCCACACCTCAGTGTGCTGTGACTGTGACCCGGACAGCTGACTGGACTCAGGACCATGACGAGCTCACAGATACTGACCGGACTGATCATAGTCGGGCTCTTTACCGTCATGTGCTCTGGCCAAACTTCCCAAGAACTTACAGATGACACGCAACTGTCCCAGCAGGAAACGGAGAACGAATTGGTGAGTAGGCTACCAGTAAAACGCCTTTTTATATTTGTTGTTTTTCTTCGTAGTGTGATTTTTATATATAGTGAGAAACATATAATTTATCTGTAAACCAAAGAATGAATAACTGGTTGGTGAAATGTCAGACTTGTTCGTGTTTATATTTAGACTATATTTTAATTTTTATTCATATCTCAAATAAAAAATGTGTTGCATATTCAGTTTCTAATGGAGGCTTATGTTTTGCATAGGTTGAAGCTATGACCGCACTTTTGGGCAGATATCAGCCTTATTTACCATCTTCAGAAAAACGTGGCATTCCACAGGTAAATTTTGCTCCATCTCTTTGTTATTTGCATATTCTGCATATTAGAAGTTATTGAAAGATTGCTTCAAAACAAACTTGTTTAGATCTTCACATCTGATCATTTTTTCTCTCTCTCTTTAGTGTGCTGTGGGGTCCCGCTGCGCCATGAGACTGGGTCCACGCTTTGGGAAATTGTGTGAATGCGTCAGAGGATCTAACTGTAATTCATTTCTCTTAAAATGCATCTGAGTCATTAAAAAAGCGGCAAATCAATAATCCTTTCTTGAAGCTGTGAAGTCATGCACCTGAAAGAGGCAGTGGGTGGAAACTGTTTTCTGAATCACTTGTGAGGTCTATGACAAGCATTTATCAAAATGCAGCATGACAAGCAAAGCATGGGTTTATAATGTGTTTATTCATTCATATTTTTAATGATTGTCCTGTGTTATGAATAAACATGGATATTCTTCAGCACATCATTGTCTTCATGAATTATGCATCTGTTTAATACACCCTTTAAAAGATAGACTAGTATTTAAAAACTCTGAAATAGCTTAGAGTTGGAAAATGTCGTCATTTCATAAATAAAATTATTAGTTTCAACAATTATTCAAACTGAACACAAGCAGCTGAATTACAAATTGAGGATGACAAATTGACAAATGGATGGTACTCTTCCTCCATAGTTTCTTCATCATATATAAATTATATATATATAAATTTGAGGTTTTTTTTTTTTTTACATTTTTTGATTACATAGAGTACTGAAACCTAATTCAACAATTAATATATATATATATATATATATATACACACACACACACACACACACACACATGTTGTGTTTACATGTTTTATGGGGACATTCCATAGGCGTAATGGTTTTTATACTGTACAAACCCTATTTT
>JAHKKF010494724.1:7500-16523 GCA_019740295.1 Labeo calbasu | reverse complement strand
TGACCGTTTAATCGCAATAAGACATGAAAGAGAACTTAGTTTAGTACTCACATGTCTTGTGACAGCCACTTTCTGAGCATGTGCTTCACATGTTTGTGCTCAGAAAACTGTATATCAGAAATTTAAACGAATATGGTTAAAACGCATGATTCCAGCACGATTGATTTGATAATCAAAACCAAACAGGTGTTTTTGGCAGAATAGCTGACCTACCAGCTGCAGAAGCACAGCCCTATTCTGGAAAAAGGGGTGGGGAGCAACAGCTCATTTGCATTTAAAGATACATGCACGAAATGGCGTGTTTCCGCTTCCAAAATGATATAATAAATGATCTGTGGGGTATTTTGAGCTGAAACTTGATAGACACATTCTGGGGACACCTGAGACTTATGTTACATCTTGTAAAATGGGGCATAATAGGTCTCTGTCTCCTTTAATGTTGGGTTCGTTAACACCACTGGTATTTCGGTATCACTGAGATGCTATTGTAGTCATATCATAGTAAGCTAAATATATAGAATGTATTACATTTTAAATCCATTTCAGGAAGAAATATGACAGAGGTGACAAAGAGATTATAGGCTTCATGATGAGCCTCACAATCTGCAATACTGTGTTGTTATTCATGGCTTTCTCAGTTTAGTCACCTAAACCCGGGTTCAGCTTCTGCTGATGTCACTGTCACATGAGACAGATAGGTCAGAAGGTCGTAGTATCACAGTGAATCAGTGCTGTTTGTGCCACAGTATCAGTTTGTTTAAGATCTGTGTTTATCGCTCTCGCTCATTTTCTCACAGAGTCGTTCTCCCTTTCCCCTCCGGAGGGCTTTCATTATCTGGGTCAGTCAGGATGTGTGAAGGACAAAGCCATTAATGACACTGAGACTTTTCAGGAAGTGCTGGTAAGACAGTCACAACATCACTGTATGATTACTCTAAAGTACAGAAACACACACTCCCACTTCTGTACAACAACAACAACAACCTACTGCGCTTCTGTATAAGCAATATGCTCACCAAGGTTGCAGTCATTTGATTAAAAATACAGTTAAACTGCAATATTGTGAAATATTGTTATTAGAATTGTTTTCAATTGTATATTTTAAAATGTAATCTATTCCTGTGATGTCCAAGCTGAATGCTTCAGCAGCCTTTACTCCAGTCTTATGTATATTTTATACTCCAGTATTATGTATAAATTGATTGTTCTCTTGTGTTTTAATGCTGGTGTTTTGTGTGTTAGAATGCTCTGAGGACAATGCAGTTTGGAGAAGAGAACATTAAGGAGGTGTTGAGGCTCCTTTCAGGAATCTTGCATGTGGGAAACATTGAGTTTTTAACGGCAGGTGGAGCACAGGTCTGCTCTAAATCAGGTCAGCGATCCTCCACTCTCTGTTCTGTTTTTCTCTGTCTTGATTGTTGAATTTATGAGCCGTTTACTGTAATTGCATTACATTTATATTAATATAAATGTAAAATATGTGTTTGTTTAGCTCTCAGTAAAGCTGCAGATCTTTTGGGGTTGGATTGTGCACAGCTGGCTGAAGTTTTGACCCACAGATCAATGATCCTCAGAGGGGAAGAAATCAGCACACCTCTCACTGTAGAGCAGGTAACGTGTGTTAAAATCAAAGTTTTTTCCCCCATCAAACATCACAACAATGTCTTAACACAATATTTACAGGCACTTTTCAGTTCAGTGCCAGTAGGAAAAATATTGAGATGGAGAAAATAAATAGTGTGAGATTGAAATAAGCAGCTCACACAGTGAGTAAAAACTCAACATGTATGAACAATCAAGTCATACCTGAAAATCAGGTTGCAAAGAGGTGGAAAATGTCTGGAAACTTTCCAGGAATTTTTGGAAACTTTTAAAAAGTTTCCAGAAATGTACCTGACATTTTCCAGCCCTTTTGCAACCCTACTAAAAAACAGCATATATTTTATCAGAATACTTCTGTACTCACCAAAAACATGTCTAGAAACTCTCCTTCCCTCTAGAGGACTTCAGATGAAACTGCAATCCATCAGTAAACATTTCACCTTTCTGACTTCACCTTTTATCACTGTATGGATAGAGGATAACATCTGGATAAATCACATCGCGTCACAAGATGTGTTTCCTGTGTTGTAAATAAAATCTATAATTAAACATCAAGAGCCTTTGGCACAAAAAAAAGTTTGTGGAAGACTACTAACCTACTAACTGACTAACCGAAATTAAAAGTACTTTTTTTCAGGATTTTACTACAAATGGATTAAAAGCAGAAGAGGAGTAAATCAACAAATCTCATGTTTTGAAGATGGATGTAACACTTATTTTTCTAGATTAATCAAATTTAAAGCTTAATTACGCATATTTGTGACCCTGGACCACAAAACTACCGTAAATGTATATCAAAACTTAATTTTTGATTAATAATATGCATTGCTAAGAACTTCATTTTGACAACATTAAACGTGATTTTTCTCAATAGTTTTTTTTTTTTTGCACCCTCAGATATCTCGGCCAAATATTGTCCTATCTTAACAAACCATCAATGGAAAGCTTATTTATTCATTTATTCAGGTTACAGATGATGTATAAATCTCAGTTTCAAAAAACTGACCCTTATGACTGGTTTTGTGATCCAAGGTCACATTTAAGTAAATAGTAAATGCCAAGTTCTATCATGAAACTCTAGATGTTGCAGACTGATAGATCCATAATGCAAACTGGTATATTCACAACGCTAAATTACTTGGCACAAGCTGATTGGTCCACATTGCATACACAGCCAGTGAGCTTGCTGCTTTACAATTAAATGGCTGGTTAGCATTCACTAGAGCATTTCGTGGTGCCCTTTCAGAGTTCTTCTGAAACCTTCCACCTCCCCAGCTCCACCTGTATAGATCTGCTCCAGGTTATTTTATATGCTATTTGTGCAGAAGCTTAAATACTCAGAGCACTGTATCAGCGTATGTATTGGCAGTAGCAAGTTCGTGTACTTTGTTTGCTGCAGCAGCAGCAATAATCTACAACAACAGGCCAAGACCAAATACATTAACATTGTCATATCCATTACCATGCTAAAAGTTTCAGAGAGTTGCCATGACAGAAATAGCTTTAACATTTGTAGTCAAAATAACAACACAACTATGCCTGTGTGTATGTGTATCAGGCGGTGGACTCGCGGGACTCTATGGCGATGGCTCTCTACTCTCAGTGCTTTACTTGGATCATTCGTAAATTGAACAACCGTATCAATGGCAGCGAAGACTTCCGATCCGTCGGCATCCTGGACATCTTCGGGTTTGAGAACTTTGAGGTGAGTCATTATGATGAGTTTCCGACAGGTTTTAAACCACTGGTCCTGATTAGTGTTATTTAATTCTTTCTGCTTGATTTTCTTTCTTCCTCTCAGGTGAACCGGTTTGAGCAGTTTAACATTAACTATGCAAATGAGAAGCTGCAGGAGTATTTCAACAAGCACATTTTCTCACTAGAGCAACTTGAGTACAACAAGTAAGTCATTACAACACGCTCAACACATCAGCAAAACCAAAACACTTCAAATGCAACCAATGCACATGGCAAACATCTAATTCTCTGCTTTTATTTATTTCTGTGTGTTTGTGTTCATAGAGAAGGGCTGGTCTGGGATGATGTCAACTGGATGGACAATGGAGAGTGCCTTGACCTTATAGAAAAGGTAAAATCACAAAGACAGATCCACTCAGAAACACTGTCTACATTCTGATGTTCTAGATCTGAGTCTCTCCTTGTGTGTTTTCTCTGCAGAAGTTGGGTTTGCTCGCTCTCGTGAACGAGGAGAGTCATTTTCCTAAAGGCACTGATGACACATTGCTGGAGAAACTCCATAGCCAGCATTCTGTACGTCATACACACAGATCATCATTTTTCTGAAGGGCATCAGGTTTGCATGAGCAAGAGCTGTAAGCAAGAATAAAACCAAATTTATAGAGCCCAAACAAATGTTTGATCCACCACAGATTTGAATATTGTGCATAAAATCACCCTGAGTATGGCAACTGCTGTATGATCACTAATTTATATCTCTCTCCATCGCAGAGAAATCAGTTCTACGTCAAGCCTCGTGTTGCAGTTCATCAGTTTGGAATCAAGCACTATGCAGGAGAGGTACAGCACTTCTTTTTTGGATTTATTTCAATTTTAGTTGTAATTAACTACTTTAACAAGTGCATGTGCAGCTCATGTTTCATACTAAAAAATATCAATTTATTTACATTTTAATGCATTTTTTTCTGATAAATAATCAAGAGGCATTATTATTCATCAACAGAAGCATTGTTTTATTTAATATATGATTAAACAGACATTTGATGCAATAATGCTGTTTGATGCTGTTAATTACCAGCCACTAAGTTGATGATCACATTGAAATACAAGGCATTTGACATTTGATATTAAGATGCATAATTTGCATATTGCAAGCATTTACATCTTTGTATGGCAAAGTCTCATTTGGAAAAATAAAGAAAACTTATAGCCTGCATTGCATATATCATATGTTACGGTATATAATGGGGAATGAGACAAAAATGTGTTCAACATTAGTGTTACAGGTGTCATATCTCAGGTTAACATCCTGCTTTTTGTCTCCAGGTTGTGTATGATGTCAGAGGAATCCTGGAGAAGAACAGAGACACTTTCAGAGATGATATTCTCAACTTACTCAGGGAGAGCAGGTGTGTGTTTATGTGTGCATATATGTAGTTGTGTAACTATTCTCTGTCAGGTCATTTTCTCACACGCTCCTGTTCTCTCAGGTTGGATTTTGTGTACGATCTGTTTGAGCGAGTGAACACCTGGACTGGACAGGACACAGTCAAGTGTGGCTCCAAGTATCGCAGACCTACTGTTAGCTCCCAATTTAAGGTAAGAGACTACAACTCCCATAATGCTTTACAGCAGGTAAACAATAGCTACATTTAAATGAATTTTTTACACTTACACATTTATTTCTTCAGAAATTTCTAAAATCTGATTTAAAAAGTGTACTGTATGTTAGTTTCACTAAAGAAACAATCCAAAACGATCAAATGATTGTCTGTTCACCTTTTCAGTTACAATAAATAAACTAACTAAAAGTATTAGTTAGTAGATTAATTGTATTAGGTATAAAACATTTTGTAACAGATGACTTATTTCTGTCTACCCAGAATTCATTGCATTCCCTGATGTCCAATCTTAGTGCCTCCAATCCATTCTTTGTACGCTGCATTAAACCCAACAATTGCAAGGTATGTGTCACACACACACACACACACAAACATATGAACTAACTGAGCCAAGAACCAGAGTTTGTGTCCCTTTGTGTTGTATTCCGTTTTGGAATGAATGTTTTTGTTTATTTTGAGAACGTCAGTTCGGGTCAGGTCAAAATTATGGGCCGAGTTCAAGTGCAGACATCTAAAACACACACCAATTAGACACGCACGCTATCAGATGGCAATCCTGTGTACGGTTGTTGATCTCTCCGTGTTTTAATTCAGTAGTGACAGAAGGAGATTACACATCATAAACTCAGTGTGAAGATATAAGGCTCCTTTGAGAGACACAGACACATGCGCTGTACACTTTTCTATTCAGATTGCATTGGACCTGAGGCCATTCAGCAGGCTGCCTATTAACTCTACAGCAGATGTCAGACTGCGTGTGTGTTTTGTGCATGGTAGTTCCTCTTTGTTCACTTGTTAAAGGTCAGCGCCGAGGTGTAAATGGGACACATCAATTCTGTTCCGTTCTACTTATGCTTTCAGATCGTGCTTTAAACACATCAATGCTGAAGTAAATCAATATGCAAATTTAGCCTCGTGCAAAAGTCACAAATAAATAGTGTATAGTGAAATTTAAAAACAGCAGAAGAGGAAGCAAACAAATTAAAAGTGAATAATGTAAAATATATTTACTCTTTCCCTGCCAAAACGGATTTTTCCGTTTTTCATGAGACAACGTTTCCACTATTACGCATCTCCTGAATGAGTCTAAAATCTCTAAAATAAACAGCATATAAATGAAAACTGCCTAATGTTAGTCAGTGAAATGTCAATCCAGCAAGTGCTAAAGAACTGTGTAAGCTTTGGGGATGCTGATGGAAACAATGTACTGCAATTTTGCTTTGATAATAGTACTAAATATGATTCAGATGTAGTATTTGATAAAATAAGATTGCTCAAAATGTTGCTTTTTTTAAATTAAACTTACCCACAATCAAGTGTTGATTAAAGAAAAAAAAGAATAAATAGAATAGAATAAAACTGTTTTTTTTTAAGTAGAGGCTCTGTTCTTTATTTTGATGTATTGCGTGTTATGCATACAACAAAATATTCTGGGGGCCATCAAATTTTTGTGAAAATGATAAAAAAAAAATGCTGGCCATGACTGGCAACCTTTTTCAAAAATGCTGCCAGGAAAAGAGTAAATTGTAATAGTCTAAACTAAATTAACAGACTAATTAACTTCTTCAGAGATGTATGTTTGTTTACTTTATGATTATCTATGTACACTACAGAATAAAATATTTTAAGAAAATACAAAAAGAGAAATAAAAGATACTTTTAATAACATAAAATATTTTTTTCCGTTTTCCTTTTTCTTCAAATAAGTTTGACTTGGCTTTAAATTTCTTTTTCCCTGTTTTTCTGTCTTATTCTTTTTTAACAAATTTGATGATTTCTTATAGTAAATAAAATTTTGATAAATAATAATGTTAATAAACTGAAACTAATTTTAAAATGGCATCTACCATAGCATCTATCAATGTGTTTGTTTTCTATTTTTATCTATATATCTAATATTAATTTCTGTTTAAAATCATTCTTTAGTAAAAAGTAGATTATCGTAATTAATATTTAAAGTAATAACTAAAAAATAATCTAAATATATACGATAGTTTGTTAATTAAATGAACTCATTTGAACAGGAAGATTTTTAATGTTTTTAAAGAAGTCTCTTCTGCTGCTCAAAATAAATAAATAAATACAAATAAAAAAAGTATTTTGAAAACAGCTGAGTAGAATATTTTTAGGGTTTTTTGATGAATAGAAGGTTTAGAAGAACAGCATTCATCTGAAATAGAAATCATTTGTAACATTATAAATGTCAATTTAAAGCATTCTTGCTAAATAAAAGTATTAATTTCTATTATTATACTGACTTCAAGCTTATGAATGGTTTAGTGTATATTGTTACATTAATGTATATTGGATGTTTCTGTTCATCAGAGAATCCTGAAAAAATATACTCAACACTTTTAAATATTAAAAATAGTAATTAAACATTTTCTTGAATAGCAAATCAGCATATGAGAATGATTTCTGAAGGATCATGTGACCGTTAAGTCTGGAGTAATGATGCTGAAAATTTAGCTTTAATCACAGGAATAAATTACATTTTAAATACATTCCAATACAAAGCAGTTATTTTAGGTAGTGAAAGTGAGCTTGGTGAGCAAAAGAGACTTCTTTAAAAAACAACACCAAATATCTTACTGCTCAAAATCTTTTGACTGGTAGTATATACCTGCCTCCCTATATGTCTCTTTCTGTATATTATATTGTAATTGCACGTCTCTGTCTCTAAACTGTTCCCCCACTTTATTTGAATGTAAACAGCTGGGGTGGCTTCTGCCCCTTTTCTACCCATAATGCATTTCCCTCCAACACCTCCCTCCCCCTTCAAACACAAATTAGCCCAGCATGGGTCTGATCTCCATGGCAACCAGCAGTGTGTGAATGAGCGGAGAGGTTGGGGGTGTGTATGTGTGTGTGAGCTGACCAGTTGATCACTGGCTCGTTGTGGACATACACTCGCTTAAATCTGCTGACGGTCACAGGATGAGAAAGGACACTTTACTGTACAGTAAGAGTTCATATATTATAAAAAACAAAATTTTAGATGGTTACATTTTAGCTGTTGAAGAACAGGACTGATGTTGTGATGTTTAGACAGATGCGGAGAGTTTTTCCAGATGTTTGAACTATTTTGACATAGCCTTCAGTTATATTAGTGGTCAGATGTCTGTTAATCTGTTGGATAATGACAATGCTTTTTAAAGTTTTGTGTATTAAAGAGCAGATTTATGAAAACTGTTTGCGATATTGTGATGGTTTTGATTCTTAAAGGGAAAGTTCGTCCAAAAATGACAATTATGTCCTAGTTTGTTTATCCACTTGTCTTACTTTCGTCTGTGGAACAATAAAAGAAGACATTTTGAAGAACTGTTTTTGCCCATACAGTGAAAGTCAGTGGGGTCCAAAACAACATTGGACCCCTCTGACTTTCACTGTTTGAAAAACGCACATTTATCAGGTTTGGAACAACATATGGATGATTAAATGATGACGGAATTGTCATTTTGGAGTGTCTCTTTAATATGTTTTATGTGTTGGTAGTATTTGTTTTTCTGGGAGACGATTAAAGAGAGATGTCGTCCCTCCCCCCATGAAGCGCTCTGACATTGATCCTGTCTGCTTCCTGTGACTTGTGCTGCATGTATCAGTATGTTAATGTGCCTCTGACTATAATGAGTGATTGTGTGAGTGTGAGTGTGTGTGTGTTGGTATTGACCTTGCTCTCACAGAGCTCATTCACCACTCATCTCCTCATCTCACTTTCATTTTGGTTCATTCCTCCTTCCACAGAGATGACATTTAGAAGCGGGGATCACAGCGCCCCGTTTCCGACCTCACCCCCACACAGGGTCAGAGGTCAGGGGGAGAGGGGGTGATGATGGCCTACTTAGTGTGTTTAAAGAATGAATCCACTCAAAGCTCAACCAATCTATATTTAAAAGTGGAATTAATTCAGCTAATTTAGATTTAGAACTTTTAAAAAAAATATAGAATGTTGAAGAAGCTGTAGTGATTTAAATTGTTACAATGTTTCTGTCTTTTTTTAATAGATGCCCAATCAGTTTGAGCAGTCTGTAGTCCTCAACCAGCTCAGATATTCTGGGATGTTGGAGACGGTTAAAATAAGACGTTCTGGGTTTCCCGTTC
>JAHKKF010494724.1:0-5000 GCA_019740295.1 Labeo calbasu | reverse complement strand
ATAAAAAGTTTTGTCTAAGTTTTCTAATTATGAATTATTGCCATTGACAGCAATGGTTATGATTATTTATTTGTTAATTTGGTTAAAAATTGTTTAATTTTCCTTTTTTTTTTTCTGTCGGTTTCAATGGAACATTCATGTGACATTGAAGTGATAGTCTGTTTATGTAGATTGTTGGGTAATACTGTCTTTTCTCTGTGTTCAACACAGGCAGAGGAAGCTCGAAGATTGGAGGAAAAAAATAAAAATGAGCAGATTCAAAATTTGTTAACCGAGAGTCCCACACCAGACAGTATTGAACCAGAGAGTAGCCCACTTCAGAACAGCCCACCTGAGAACCCTGTTCCCATCTCTATAGCGGAGAAGTCACTGGTGGAGCAGGTGTTTGAAGAGGTGTTTGAGGGAGAGACAAACCAGGCATCGCAGGTGGAGGAGATCTTGCGTTTGGAGCGTGAGATTGAAGGCCTGCGGCGACAGAAAGAAGCTCAGGAGCAGAGTCTAACCGCTCAGTCATTGCATCGCCTGCAGTGGCTGCGTGATCAGGAGCTGCGCAGGTTAGAAGAGGAGGCCTGCAAAGCTGCACAGCAGTTCCTCACATCACTAAACTTTGATGAGATCGACGAGTGCGTGCGTAACATAGAGAGCTCTCTGGGAGGATCCGGAGGCTCACAGCATGAGGTAGCCAGAGGAGAGGAAGATGAGGTGGATGAAGGCCTGGGAGTGGACGAGGATGGTTTTAAAGACTCTCCTAACCCTAGCGAGCATGGCCACTCTGATGGACAGCGCACCAGTGGAATCCGCACCAGCGATGATTCCTCAGAGGAGGATCCTTATGCAAACGACCGTATGCCTCTGCCCCCTGCCGCGCCTCTCATCATACCCTCAGCCTATCATGCTCCACCCTCCAGCAGTGGCTCCACCTACTCTCACGCTGTTCAGGAAGAGGAGGCGGAGCTAATCCCTCCCGATGAGGATTCAGATTATGATGCAGATGATTATGATGAAGGAGGCATCATCATGCGGCCTCCCAGCCTTCCGCCTCACAATGACCACTGGTCACGTGACCACCGCAGCTCTGTGGCAACCAGCACCAGTGTCAGCTCAGGAGCGTATCGCTTCAGCTCAGAGGGGCCGCAATCTTCTGTGAGTTTTTCACACACATTCTGTATAGAATCAATGAGTAAATCAATGACTTCTGTCCCAAACTTATGAATGGAGGTGTACATCGCTGAATTCAAATGGGTTGTAAATGCTGTATCATGACTTTTAAAGCATGCATTTGTGCATTTTCACATGTGATTGCTGATTGTGTATCTGTTTTTCTCTTCCTCAGTTTGAGGACAGTGAAGATGACTTCGATAGGTTTGACACTGACGATGAATCATCTTACCGGCGGGATTCTGTCTACAGCTGTGTGACTCTCCCCTACTTTCACAGTTTCCTTTATATTAAAGGTAAATAGTCACCCACTCCTCTCTCAGCACCTCTTTCTTTATTATGTTTGTTTGATTTCAGAGCTTGCGAGGCGGTGTAATGAAATTCACATTCCTACTTCTTCTCTGAACTTGAAGGCGCAAACTTAACTTTTGTAGCTGTGTTAAAATGTTATACTTTTTAAGAAATTTAAGTTAAAATTTCCTCTTAAATTGTTAGCATGTCAAAAGTTAACACCCTGTCTACAGTGAACCTGCAGCAGTTCATTAACACAAAGTCTGGAAGTATCTATAACCTTTTTCATGTGTGTTGCAGGTGGCTTGTTGAACTCCTGGAAGCGTCGCTGGTGTGTGCTGAAGGATGAAACATTTCTGTGGTTCAGAAGCAGACAGGAGGCACTTAAGCAGGGCTGGCTGCTGAAAAAGGGCGGAGGATCCTCTACACTCTCGCGTCGCAACTGGAGACGCCGCTGGTTTGTCCTGCGACAGAGCAAACTCATCTACTACGAGAACGACACAGAAGAGAGGATGAAAGGCATGCTGGACATGCATGAAGCCAAGTAAGACCTCAGGAAGCGATTCACATCATAATCAGTGTGACTAAAAATTGTCAGTCAAAAAGACTGTATCTAAAATTGTTTTCTTTTAAATCTGCAGTCTAAAGACATATTCACTCTTTTTTTGGTTTGAAGCAGTGCATAAAGCAGCAAAAAGACAACGAAGTATAATTACTTCTATGTATGCTCATTTATTTATTTCTCTTTTATTTTGTGTGGTTCTATTAGAGAGATTATTGACATAACAGGGAAGGAGAATGGGATTGACATTGTCATGCCAGGAAGAACATACCACCTTGTTGCAGAATCTGCAGAAGATTCCAGGTAAGTGTTTATATTTTATATGTTAACTAGCGTGCTTCAAGCCTTGGTGTTTACTTCATAAATGTAGATCTGTTGACCTGAGGTTTTTAATTAATCTCTGTTGTGTGCAGTCATTGGTTCAGCGTGTTGAGTCAGGTGCACATGTCGACAGAACAGGAAATTCGAGAGATGCATGATGAACAAGCAAATCCTCAAAATGCTGTGGTAAGTATTACACACACACACACACATACACACACTCAGAAATGTGCAGACAGCTCATAAGATATTTAGAAAAGATGTTTTTGTTTTTTATAGGGCACTCTGGATGTGGGAATGATTGATTCTGTATGTGCCTCTGACAACCCAGAAAGGTAAACACACACATACATACACTTATATACACACTCTGTTCATTTCCCGGCTTGTTTTTGAAACAAAATTTTTTAAAAGGCAGTTAAGTGGATAGGTGAACAACACTTTTTTTAAATTATCATTTTTACATTATGTATAATATATTTTATAATATATATAATATGTTTTTTACATTTTTTTTTTAAACTAATTATTAAAATTGCAACATTATAACCAACAACCGTGACTATGTCACAGTCATATATATAAAATAAATATATTAAATATATATTTATGTATTTATTTTTTCTTAAATATGTACTATGCAATTTGACAATGCTATTTTTTTCTCTTTGTGTATAATGAATCTCGCAATTACCATCTTAGGAATCCAAACAATTAGATAGTCATATACAGACATTAAAATATTTTCAATGTTTCTGCTTTTTTTCTCCATCCAGGCCAAATGCCTTTGTTATAATCACAGCCCATCGTGTGCTACATTGCATGGCTGAATCAGCAGAAGAAATGCATCACTGGATTACACTGCTCCAACGCACAAAAGGAGACACACGTGTGCAGGGACAAGAGTTCATCATCAGGGGTAAGAGGCCACCTATTCATCAAGTCAAAAGCCATGCTCAGTTATTAATAGATTATCTGAAAATAATTTTAACATTCAGTTCATTTTTGCAATACTGCAGTTATTTCTCATTGTATAAGGATGTTTCGTCACTCTTCCTAGTCGTTGAATCACTGAACCAGGATGAACAAAAACAAAAAATGACAAATGTTTTGTTAGATAATAACATGATTGCATTTTTATTAGAATTATTTAAGAATTTGACTATATTATATTCTTATTTAATATTTTATGCATTTTTGAATGTTTAATGTAAAAATTTATATATTTTTAGTGTTATTTAATCAGCAATTTTTTTGAGAATATTTTATTTATGGAACATATTCTTGCCTTTTTGGATTTTGGATTATGTGCGTAACATGCATTACATACTTAAAAAAAAAAAATTTTTAAATGTGAAAATGTTTCAGATCTCTTCTTGTCTGTTTCTCTCTCCAGGTTGGCTGTATAAAGAGATTCGCGGCAGCAGTCATGGGAATCTTAAGTTGAAAAAGCGCTGGTTTGTGCTGACTCACAATTCTGTGGACTATTATAAAAGCTCAGAGAGAAATGCTCTTAAACTGGGCTCTTTAGTGCTTAACAGCCTCTGCTCCGTGATTGTTCCTGATGAGAGAGTCTTCAAAGAGACTGGTTAGCACACTCATACACATACATCAATAACAGTTAGTATACCAACAAACCTTTACATCTTTCTCAGACTCTCTTACGTTTGTGTGTTTCTAGGCTACTGGAACGTGAGCGTGTTTGGTCGTAAGCATTCATATCGGCTGTACTCTAAGCTGCAGACTGAGGCTACTCGATGGGCCAGCGCTGTACAAACCGTCATCGACAGCAAACCACTCATTGATACACCCACACAGCAACTTATACAGGACATCAAGGTAACACGCACACATATGCACATACATTTGTTTTTGTAACGTTATGTTCTTTAAAAACTGTTGTAATTGTTTGATTTTAGGAGAACTCTCTGAATTCGGAAGTGGTGGAGCAGATTTACAAAAGGAACCCAATACTGCGTTACACACACCATCCTCTACATACAGCCCTCCTGCCTTTACCCTATGGAGATGCACAGCAAAGCTGTGAGTAAAACACGCACATACACTCACACATATGCTCAAATACACCCTAACCTTCATAAACACTCTGTATATGCGTGTTTTTAGCCGACAAAGGGAGAAGTTACGGTACGCTGCAGGCTGAGGCCCTCAAGCTCTTCAATGTTCTTCATCAGCTAGAGACGGAGGACAATCCCATCCCTCACATCCAGGGGCTCCTGCAGACGGCTCATGACCTACGACCCCTAAGAGATGAACTCTTCTGCCAGCTCATCAAACAGACAACACACCACTCAAAGCCTGCTGGCCCCGCCCACATTTGTGGCTGGCGAATCATAGCCTGCATGTGCTGCACCTTTAGCCCCGCCTCCAGAAGTATTCTCAAATACCTGAAATTTCACTTCAAGAGGTCAGTGAGAATTTTGTGTGTGTGTGTTTGGAGTATATTGTTCTGTCACACTGACATAAGGTTAAAGGAGTCATTGGATGCTAAGTTCACTTTTACATGTTGTTTAAACATTAATGTGTGTTGGCAGTGTATGTACAAATCTACCCTATAATAATAAACATCCATGCAGTGGTTTTTAATTAATCTGTAAAAATAATATCCCCTTTTTCAAATGACACTGACAGAGGCCGCTCCCACGAT
>JAHKKF010494713.1:0-10349 GCA_019740295.1 Labeo calbasu | reverse complement strand
CTAAAACCCAGCAAAACTAGTTGATTTATCAAAAAACAGCTCAAACCAGCTGATTTAACAAAAACAAGCTACAAACCAACTAAAAGCAGCTAAAGCTGAAAAAAAAAAATTTTTAAATGGCAGAGAATGATTAAAAGGCAGAGATTCACTGTAAATATACTTAATATAACATGTAAGCATAAAACCTTTCATTGTGATTTACGCTGAATAAATATGTAATTTTCTCAGAAATCTGGGATATCTACCCAGTGAACAAAGCTTTGCTCCAGTACCTGAAGAAATAGGAGCAGCCTCTGACTGAGTTGTGGTTAAAGTGCTCTGCCGTCTTCTCGCTGCCGTAGTCCTCCCCCGGGTCGGCCCAGATCAAATCACACATAGGCCCAAATGCCGGGGGCTCCTTAAACCTGTCTAACTGCAAGACACAGCATACAGAGAAAGAAAGAAACATGAACACTTCTTGTTTTCTAATAAAAAAGGCAGTAAAGAAAAGGACAGAACATAAACAGCTGCATACTTTTCTAATGTCATCTAAGCAGTTGATTTCTGGTGAGAGGCCACCGTGTACGCAGAGGAACTGCTGGTTTAGAAGTGCTGCAAGAGGCAAGCAGTCAAAGGCCTCCATACATGCGTCATAAACCCTCTCTGAATACTTTATTTTACCTGTGAGGAAACAAAGACAGACAAGTACGACTATCTATTAGAATTCAGAGCACTGAAGTCAAGAAAACACACACATAGACCAGTTTCTCCTTCCCTCAGCATATCACCGAAGATCAGATAAGATTGACTGAGCTGCACTGTTGAATTTATTTCATAACACAGATAATAATAATAATAATAATAATAATAATAATAATACATAGAACTTGAACTTGAAGGAATCAATAACTCAAACCTTTCAACAACAAATTACGCAGTCATTTATATGGGCAGCATATCACTCATTCAAAAACATTTTTATCAAAGGTGGACCTTGATTTTTGAACAAACAATTGATAAAAAGAAATACAGATAAAGATCACAGGCTATTTATGATAGGTGGGCCTTATCTCCAACAGCTTTTTCCATGACTGATTTTGTCCTAACCACTTTAGGAAATAACTTGCGTTAAGGATGTGTCTAAATAATAATACATACTTAATAATTAATAGTTAAATATTGGAGTTGAAAGTTCAGTTCACTTCAGTTCAGTTTTTTTAATTCAGGTCAAAAGCAAAACGATTCAGCCTGATTCCATAAACAATTAGGGCTTTACGATTTCCACAATGTGAAAAACGCGGACGGAATTGCGGAATGGAGTCATAAAAATTGAATTTTCTTTTTAAAAGCTTGGAAAAGTTTGGTTTAACTTGAAGAAACAGTGACAGAAATATATTACTTCTTATAATGATAGTACTACTACTACTACTAATAAAAATATTATTAAAACATTATATTATTATCTTTTTTATTATCGTATTATTATCTTTATTTAATATTCATCAGAAAAATTATTTACCAGAAAAATCTAAATACACAACACAGTATTTCTGAAAAAAAAAAACTTTGAATTAAACTTTTAATTCAATTTATTAAATTGCTGTTTAATTGTTTAAGTTTCATGATTTCAATTAATTAGACATGCTTTTTGATTAATATATTTTAATTGAACTATTAAAGCAGAGTCTAGAAAAATTACAACGGAAAAAAATGAATCCAAAAAAAAATTAAAACGTAATAAAACAGAATTTGGAAAAAAAATAATACAGATTTCATAGGGCACTACACAATTCAGTTCAAACAAATGTATTTTTAAATGAATTTAAGAATTCTTAAAAAGTATCTTATGCTTACAAAGGCTACTTATTTGAAAACATAGTAAAATAAAATACAGTAAAACAGTATTTCTATAAAATATTTTTACAATTTAAAACAACTGTTTTTTATTTTCATATATTTTTAAATGTAATTTATTCCTGTGATGGCTCAAACATTTATTTACTTTTTTAATCAGTGTTGAGAATAGTTGTGCTGCTGAATATTTTTGTGAAAATGATATTTTTTTCTTTCAGAATGCTATAATGATCATAAAGTTCAAAAGAACAGTATTTATTTGAAATAGACATGCTTTGTAACACCATTTTTTAAATCAATTTAATTCATCCTTGCTCAAAATTAAAAACATTAATTTCTTAAAAAACATTTTACTGCCCCCCCAACCTCGAAACAATACTTGGAATACAAAGAACTGGTAGTGGTACTTTAAAACTAGGGCTGGGTATAGAGAAACGGCTCCAAATTTCCAAGAACGGGTACACTTGTGATTTTAAAGTTTGAAATCAAATGATTTAAGCACAGGAACGGAAAGAACAGTGAACAGCGGTCCCAGTGCGGGTTCCCTGCCTGTGTCCGTTTTCGAATCGTTACATGCATTTCCACTGCAGAAAAGGGCATTCCGGGCCGGATCTGACTTGTCTTTCACATGTACGGCCCAATATGCATAAAAATACATCAGTTTATCATCATAAACGCAGCCGTTTTTTGTCGAAAGTGAAAGTAAACAGAAGAGAAAAATAAACCTGTATTTTTTGATCCGCATGCATTTGGTGTTGAAAAGACAGCAGCCTAATAAACGTGCTGTCTGTCATTAATGTTAACCTAAGAACAAAAAATCATTCACTGACCTTGACTGAATATCTTTCGGAACTTTAATGAGGATTAATCTATATTTTACTTACGAAAAACACCTATGCAGTGTTTTTAAACTTTTGTTTAAATTTCTGTACCTGCAATTTGTTCAGTTGTATTTATTTATGCTACTGCTCATTTATTTGCTTGTTCCTATTTTATTACTGACTTGTCTTTAACAATTTAAAGTTTGAAATTTATATTAGTCTAGTTGTTTTTGCTGTGGTACTTTAAAACAATAGGCAAAAGTTCCTATGGTTTTACTATTACTAGTAACTAGTAAATACATCGAAAACTTAATTTTTGATTAATAATATGCCTTGCTAAGAACTTTATTTGGACAACTTTAAAGGTGATTTTCTCAATATTTAGATTTTTTGCACCCTCAGATTCCAGATTTTCAATTTGCTCTAACTTGGCCAAATATTATCCAATCCTAATAAACCATACATAAACAGAAAGCCTATTTATTCAGCTTTTTAGATGATGTATAAATCTCATTTTCCAAAAAAATGACCCCTCTGACTGGTGTTGTGGTCCAGGGTCACATATACTAAAGGTGTGGACACAGGCCTTACAGGCCTGAGTTTGAAATCAATATATGCACTATATATTCATTAAAATAGAAAAAGTCATCATTATCAAAACTACGTTAAATTATTTGTGCATAATAATATTCTGTGACTTCACGACCAGCATGTATGTAATAACTACACCTAAAGCGACAAAAACTGCCACCAAGCAGACACAAAAGCAGCAGGGACTATTCAATTAAATTCAAATGAGCCTAATTAGTGCAATGCGAATCCTTAATTCAGCTGCTGATTAAGCTTATTAATACTTCAGTATCTGGACTGAAGTAGTCTCATTAGTCTTGTCTTCTGGTTTCCACTAAATACAGCTGGGTTATTCACCAAACCGTATTACACATTCGCTCCTCGAGCGAGGTCTCATGGAGAGCACTTGGGCTTCCACTGAACATTCAGCCATGAAACCACCTTCATCTTTGTTATGCAGAGCACAATAGCAATGCTATTGTATGAGCTTAATAGCAAACAGTGTTCATTTTCAAGCACAATAGACTAGTACCACTGACCCATACATAACCAAAATCAGGGATTTAATCAGACCTTTAAAAGAACCTTCATTTAAATTTAATTTGGGTTTTACCAAGAAGCAAAAGTATTATATACTATAGCATAATATAATTCGCTATAGCATACAGTGCTGTTATATTAGCGAAAACAATACACATGGCCAGCATAACCTTATGAAAAAAAAGCATTGAACGTGCTTCTTGTGGTGTACTTTTAAAAGTGAAAACGCACATCGATGAAGAGAAGAAATTGTTGTTTTCTTCACACACAAAAAGTATTCCTGTTATTCCTGTTGCTTCGTAAAATAAAGGTTGAACCAGTGATGTCACATGGACTATTTTAACAATGTCCTTGCTACACTTCTGTGCCCTGCACGTCGCAGTTGTGTTGCTGTCTATGCAGGGTCAGAAAGCTCTTGTATTTCATCAAAAATATCTTAATTTGTGTTCCGAAGATGAACAAACGAAGGTCTTACGGGTTTGGAACGACATGAGGGTGTATAGCTAATTATAGAATTTTCATTTTTGGGTGAACTATCTCTTTAAATACAAAATGCGTCTGCTGCTGCTATGGCATAAAGGGCAGAAGGGCATAGACACTTCAGGTGTCAACAGCTGAAAATAAGTCCATGTCGGTCATGTGATCTCCTAGCAGTGGTTTTAGAAATCCCGTAATAAACTCGTGGCAGATGGGTTCCGGGCTCAGCAGAAGCAAACCCGGTTTGACCACATCAGACGAGCAAGAAGAAATCCCCGTGTAGAAATATTCCTTGGGATAACAAATATGTCTCTGTATTTGTAAGCAACTGGAGCATGAATAAACCCAAGCCTGAAAAGAAGCTAAACAGCTTCTTGCATCTCTATTCAAGATCCTGGCTGGTCATGCTGCATTGAATTAAGGTTTTAAATAAATTATTGTAAAAGAATGCTAATGAGAGGCTTCACAATGAAAAGACATTACTCTCTCATAAATCAGGAGAGGTAATGCTGCGTATAGTGTACGACGGCTCATCGGGTTTGTCTCTTTGTGAGCCAGATGAGCCCCAGCCACTTCACTATCCAGCATACTAATAACTCACACCTGGGCACTTTCTGGCAGCAGACATTGAGCTCTACAAACCTTACTCTAATGAAGCTGTCTGCAAGCCTGTTTTCTCAGAGGGACAAAGTGCTGTTTGCAGAAAACAGAGCACGTAAAGCCCGTAAAACAAAGACAGCGCCTTTTTTATGAACTGTCTCTCACAGCAGTGGGAATATTCATTCAGTCTTAAAAAGGTTGCTATAGATCTTAGGGAGAGTGGAGACCAATTTCAGACAGTGAGGGAAGGGACATAAATCTTAAGGTCCTATAAGTATCTAATTTTCACAACCCATTGGCGCTCACTGGAAATATGTGGATGGGAATTTTTTCAGATTTTTTGTTGGTTGAACAGACTGCACTTCTGTCCCCACAGCCTCAATGGCAACAAATTAAATGTGACATCTACTCTTATTAAGGTCTATAGGTGTTACACTACCAGTCAAAAGTTTTTGAACAGTAAGCTTTTTAATATGTTTTAAAGAAGTCTCTTCTGCTCACCAAGCATTTATTTACTTCAAAGTACAGTAAAAACAGTAAAATTTTACTATTTTTACTATTTATTATTAATAACTGTTTTCTATTTAAATATATATTAAAATGCAATTTATTCCTGTGTTTTTAAATCTGAATTTTTAGCATCTTTACTCCAGTCACATGATCCTTCAGAAATCATTCTAATATTCTGATTTGCTGCTCAAAAAAACATTTACTATGAGTACAAATTTTTCAGGTTTCTTTGATGAATAGAAAGTTCAGAAGTTCTTTTGCAACATTATAAATGTCTTCATTACCACTTTTGATCAATTTAAAGCATCCTTGCTAAATAAAAGTATTAATTTATATAATTCAATAATAATGATAATAAAATGTTTAATGAACAAATCAGCATATTAGAATGATTTCTGAAGGATCATGTGACACTGAAAATTGGAGTAATGATGCTGACAATTTAGCTTTGATCACAGGAATAAATTACATTTCAGAATAGATTCAAATAGAAAACAGTTATTTTAAATATTTGAAATATTTCACAATTGTACAGTCTTTGCTGTCCTTTGGATCAAATAAATGCAGGCTTGGTTTTAAATAAATGCAAATCTTTTGACTAGTAGTTTACATATGACATGTGTTAGTTATGCAAGCCATTGTTGTTACTGTTAATTAAACCAAAATGATTAAAAATAATTTCCGTTAATTTAAATTAAGCTGAAATAAAATTAAATAAAATATTAGATTAATAATAACTAATAATGGAAAATTAGAAACGCTTTGCCTTGGCAACCAACTGAAATAAAATATATAAAGTATTACTAAAACTAAAGCTAAACAAAATCATAAAGCCTTTGATTTAATTAAATAAATATGCTGTGCAATTCATAGTTAAGTGCGGCACTGCGTTCTTACATGCGGGCATCTCATGATCTGTTTTTTTTTTTTTTTTTTTCTCAGAACAGCTCATTTCACAATTAAATGGGTCATGAACTCAGAAACCAAAATGTCTGTGATTTTGACATGTAAGAGGTCACTGTACTATAAAAACATCCTGTAGGTTTCAGAGCTTAAAACGTTCTCGTTAGTTTAAAAACAGCTTATATTGAAGCCAGTCTGCAAAAAAAATGACAGGGTGCGGATTGTGCCACTTTATGACGTAATAGTGTGGCTAAACACCACCTCCGCAGAAGAAAATCAACATCTGCTTCTACATCACTGCCTGTTTAGCCCCGCCCACCGATTCACACATAAAGCTACGGTCTACGCAGAAAGCAAACGATAAAGATGGCCCTGAATACAAAAAGAGGCTGTGCGGTGCCAAGTTGTGGAAAAACAATCTTTGCATTGCCTTCCCTCTGATTTCAACAGTAGGAAAGAGTGGATGAACTTTATTTTTAATGAAGTTCCAGTTCACTTAATTTTACCGTGGATTCGTTTACAAACAAGGCACAATTCGATACAGGATTGTTTTTTGTTTTTTTAACTTAAGACGATGCCGTGCCGACAATATTGGATCTAACAGTAATGTCGCAACACATAAATATGAGTAACTGTTTTCTCTATTGCTACAGATCATTTAATATATACTGAGCATTTATGCGTCCATCTGTGAAGGATGTAGGCTGTCAAACACACAACTGTTAGCTAATCAAAACAGTGGGAGTTTACTTCCAAGTCTACAATCCGCCACATTATAAGTGGACCTCAGAGAACAGCACAAAATAAAAAAAGGAAGCTCATGACCCTGTTAACGCTGTGTCACCTGACCTCCATCATGAGTTTGGGTCACTTATAACATATATAACATTTGGGAGCACAACATGTGCCAAACATCTTCCTAAACTTGTAAAGAGAAGTACTAAAGAAAAAAAAGAAGCTTTAAGGCTCCCTGCAGTTTTCTACAAAACACAGATGGTTTAACATTTGAAAATGAAGAACTTAAGCTATAAATATTAGTAGTGCAATTTCACAGTTACATATTTACAATAATACTTATTTTGTTGATCTTTAGTTTAGTAAGAATAATATTCATATTAAAAATAATTAGTCATTGATACAGAAATCACAAAAAATACTTATCTACTAGGAAGACTAAATTTGATCCAGAACTGTCAGCAATGGCACCAACAGGCAGTGACCATATTGTGTGATTGTGGCATGCTGGGAGATTGAAACAGTAAATATGTTCCAGCCAAACTTGATGTAATAATACATTTCACAGCGTGAGCAGCTGCCCTTATGTAGTTTTAACCCAAATTAAGGAAAGTAAGTTATTTAATTCATTTAAACAAGTATTACTATTTTGCTAAAGTGGTTCCCGACAAGATAAATGAGACTATTCTGACCCTCCAAATCCAACAAAACCGCACTGATGTGACATTAGCCATGGGCAAAGCGGTAAAAGCAAGTTACAGTCACTACTAGCAGCTGGCCCAGTATAAAAATCTGGGCCAGTTATATCAAGTAAATACGCTTTAAGAAACACTGCAGTATACAGTCTGCTCTAATAAGGCAAATCAATTCTGAACCCTTAACTGCAGGAGTAATGTTATACTGTTTGTACAGCAAATGAAAGTGCTAGCTGGTGACAGCTGGCTGAAAATTCAGCTTTTCAGACATCAAAGAGGGAACATCAGTGAAAGCTGAGGAAAAGGCTGGTGGACGGTTTGAGCCAACACATCACTTAGCTCTCAGCACACTCCTAGACGCTTTATTCCCACAGCACTCACATTCCTGTTTGAAGGTGAAGTATTCTGTGAGGTGCCGACACTCATGGTTGCCTCTGAGGAGGAAGAGGGTGTTAGGGTGGTTGATCTTCAATGTCCACAGGAACAGCACACACTAAAAAGAGAGAGAAAGAGACTCATTATCCTGAAGATACTTGACTATTAAAGTCAGTCAGCACAGCTATGAGAGGAACAGATGGTCTCAATCATTTACATCAATAAACGGGAAAACATCCCATTTTAATCATTTTATTGATGCCTTGAATAAAACATGAGGTCTCTTTATTCAAATAACTGTGCAAAGGAAAATTTATTAAACACCATATCAACATCAAAGGATATATTCATTTAAAGATTTAAAGGAACGGTTTACCAAAAAAAAAAAGTATTCAATAAGGATTCAAGAAGATGATGTGTTTGTTTCTTCATCTGAACACATTTGGAAACATTTGATGAAGCCGTTTCTTACTAAAATGCAGCTTTTAACTTCACAAGATGTTAACTGATGGACTCAAGGGGATTATTTGTGGATTGCTGTGAAGTTTTTATGTTTTTATCAGCAGGTTGAACTTTGACGGCACCCATTCACTGTAGAGCAAATAATATAATACTCATTTTTTTTCCAAATCTGTTCCTGTGACAAAACAAACTCATCTACATCTTGGGTGGCCTGACGTTGAGTAAATGTTCAGCAAATTTTCACTTTTGGGTGAACTAATTCTACAATAATCTTCCAATTTTATATTTGATTAAAAAAATTGAAATAATTTCCCCCTTTCAGAATCATAAAAAAGAAAAAATGTTTTTTTACCAAAATAAGAGGGCTCATACAAAATGCATGGTTTTGTATATGTAGTACTGACCTGAAGATATTTCACATAAAAGATGTTTACATACAGTCCACAAGAGAAAATAATAGTTGCATTTATAAAAATGACCTGGTTCAAAAGTTTGCATCCCCTTGACTCTTAATATTGTGCTGTTACCTGAATTCTCCACATTCAGTTCATGAGTCCCTTGTTTGTCCTGAACAGTTAAACTGCCTACTCTTCTTCAGAAAAATCTCTTTGGTTTTTCAGCTTTTTAGTGTATTTGAACCCTTTCCAACAATGGCTGTATGATTCTGAGATCCATCTTTTCACACCGAGGACAACTGAGGGACTCGTATTCAACCATTACAGAAGGTTCAAAGCTCACTCATGCTCCAGAAGGAAAAACAATGCATTAAGAGCAAGGGGTTAAAAACGTTTGAACAGAATGGAGATACATTTTTCTTATTTTTGCCTAAATTTCATATTTTTTTTGTACTGCCCTTCAGAGGCTTCAGAAGATAGTTATATGTTTCCGAGAAGACAAAATAAGTAAAATTTACCCTGATCTTCAAATTCAAAAAGTTTTCACCCCCAGCAGGCAGTTTAACTGTTCAGGATAAAACAAGGGACTCATGAACAAACAAAAAAAAAAACAGCAACACAGTATTAAGGATCGAGGGGATGTAAACTATTCAAAAATTCAACTATTACTTTCTCAACTATTAAAAGGAAGACTTTTCTACCAAAAAAAAAAATAATAAAAAAATAATAATAATCACAAAGGAAATCGTTATATTGCCAAGGCAATCTGACTAGTTTTTCAATGCCCAATGGCAAGATTATGGCACAATCAGGGTCCTTTCACTGTTTGGTGCTCAACAGATTGCCAACTGGGTGCATGAGGGACTGCAAAAGTGGGAGTGAGTGGTCACATGGTAATTATTCCCAATGACACATTACTCTAAACAACAGGTTTGTTTGGTTCATTTACACATCTAAAATTCACACTAAAGTATAGAGCGTGTTTGGCAGCAAACAACACAAAACCTTGGCAATACGCTGATCGTATGAGTGAGCTGCCTGATCTTCTGTACAGTACAGAGTACATGCACACACTCTTTTCAGCCTCATTAAAACCCATTTATCTTAATCCCCCTTTCATTTGCATGCAAAATCCCAGACACCACTCGATGTGGGGAGAACAGGACACCAAGGTAACCAAGGACGACAGGTGTGCATTTAAATGGCATGTGAAATAATAGACACGGAGGAGGGTGCGAGTGGGGGGTGGGATGCAACAGCGCTGAGAGCTAGGATCGGAGCCTACGCAAGAGGAATAATGAGCTGAAATTTGTACATACAGTACACATACCGCTTCAGGTTATCGCCTGGTTTAATAACAAGAATAGATCAGAATAGCCAACTAGTTATCCACTAACCAATCAGTGAGGTCGGTTCGTTTATCTGTTTTATTA
>JAHKKF010494710.1:0-12257 GCA_019740295.1 Labeo calbasu | reverse complement strand
GCGGCGGAAGAGGAAGAAGAAGAAGAAGAAGCGGAATAATAATAACGCCAACGGATACAATAGGTGCCACCGCACCTTCGGTGCTTGGCCCCTAATAAATGTTTTTTGAACAGCAAATCAGCAATGATTTCTGAAGTAATGATGCTGAAAATTCAGCTTTGATCACAGGAATAAATTACATTTTAAAATTTATTCAAACAGAAATCGGTTACTTTAAATGTTAAAAATATTTCAAAATTTCACTGTTTTTGCTGTACCTTTGATCAAATAAATGCAGGCTTGGTGAGCAGAAGATACTTCTTTAAAAAAACATGAAAAATCTTACTGTTCAAAAACTTTTGACTGGTACTGTACATGAACCATCATCAAGGGGTCAAAGGATGCAAACTTCACTTTTTCATGTTGTTTGAACATTAATGTGACATCCGATGACCCCTTTAAAGGTTTTGGGGTCAATATTATTATTTTTTAAGAAAATACTTTTATACCCCCAAGCATGTATAAAATGTTCAAAAGTGACAGAAAGATAATTGTAATATTACAAAAGATTTTCATTTCAGGTATGTTACTCTAAAAATGCTTTTTATTCATAAAAGACTCACAAAATATTAAACAGCACAACTGTTAAAACTGTTTAAAAAGATATATTTGAGCAGCATCAGCATATCAGAATGATTTCTGAAGGATCATGTGACGCTGAAGATTGGAGTAATGGTGCTAAAAATTTAGCATTGCATCACAAAAATAAATTGTAAAACATATTAAAATAGAAAGTAATTATTCTAAAGTGTAATAATATCTTACAATTTGTATTTTTGGGCTGAAAATATATGCAGCTTTGGTTATCCTTGACGTATGGAGGGATTTTGAGACTAACATAATAATGCAGTCTGTAGGTAACTTATTTGCCATATTAAAAGCACATTAAAAATCATCACAGTATGCACAATGTCACTCAATTTTATATAGCCACTGAAAATCATTAGAAATACATTGGTAGCCTGTGTGTTTGTGTTTGGGTCCATGGGTTTAAATGAGAGTATATCACTCTGGCTAATCTAGCGTGTTTGTGTTTGTCTGTGTGTGTTCTCATTCAGACACAGTATGAGCCAGTGTTATGTTATGGTTTAGGAATAATCTGTTTATCTTTCCCACCTCTCCAGCTAAAGCTGTGGATGGATACGTCAAACCACAGATCAAACAAGTAGTGCCAGAGTAAGTACACACACACACACCCCCTCTATCTTTGTGTTTTTCTGACCTCTCACTACAGGTCTTCACATCTCTGACATTCAAGAGCTAACCTGTTAACTCCAACCGATAAATCTAATTGCACACTAGCATATTAGCGCTGGCCTAGCTCTGTGGGCAGTTATTGGTTGCCATGGATATTTGAGACTCTGAACTCTTATTCCACTGCTGAGCATATACTTAGCTCTGTTAGCCTCATTAGCAGCATTATTTATCCATAGGTGGACGACCCCGTTGGTCTTGTTAGCAAGCCTTCCACTGCGGTCAAGCTCAGCAGGGAGTCATACACCATCAGACTCAGATAATTCAGTACTTCTCATCAGCATTCTGAGGGAGTGATTATCAAACTAGCTCTTAATTTTGAGGGTTAGCAAGAGCTCTGACCGCTAGCACCTACTAGAGTGTGTAGAGGAGCCAGCTGTGAACCAGAGCTGAACAGAATAAATGAGCTGAACATGTCTTTTGTTAGGTATTTTTGGAGCTTTTTGACGTTTTACTGAGGGAGAGAGAATGGAAGAATGACAGGAATTGTTACGGGAAGCCGTATCAGTGTATAACAGACTGGATTCAAACTCATTTTTCAATATTAGATGGAAAAACCTTATAATTATTGTTGCAACTAACGGAAATAAAATGTTTAAGCTGAAGTACCAAAATGACTCAAATTAACTGTAACTTAAATCAAATAAATTAAAACCAAATTTAAATATAAAAACACTAATCAAAATGGCAAAAGTATAATATAATATAAGTATAATAACTGTGTAAATGATACTATTATGTGTGCATGTGTGTTGACGCAGGTTTGCGACACCTAATCCAGATCCTGCAGCAAACCCCACCTACATGGACCATGCAGCTTCTCCGGCTGTCAGTCAACCGCATGCTTATGGACTCTATCCTCCCATGTGAGTACACAGATATATGTGCATTTCTGTCTGTATGTTTCTGCATTATGGTTGTTACTGTTAACTAAAACCAAAAATATTTTTAAAAAAGTCATAAAATTTTCATTAAAAAAAATAATGTCAAATATTAGACAATTAGAAATGCTGCTTTGGCAAATAACAGAAATAAGATAAGTTTAAGTACTAATATTACTAAACTGAAACTGAAATGTAAAAAAATAAATAGAAATATTAAAAAGCACAAGATTACTAAAAAGAATTGCAAAAACTATACTAAAATGACTAAACATAAAATTAAAATGGAAACTGAACATATAAAAAAATAAAAACTAATTCAAAACATTATTAAATGTTATAATAGTATATAAATTAGGGCCCTATGATCGTGAAATAAAGTCATAAAAACGGAATTTACTGAATAAGGCGGAATGTCACGAAATTTGTCAAAGTTTGAATGAATTAATCACTTAAATCAAACCACAATATGGACTAGTATCTGTAAATATTACGCTGCAAAAATACCATTTAAATGTGAATCCTGCATGTTCTGCGTGTCTCTGTTTTAATGAATGGAGCAGACGAGCGGTTTTGTTTACTACACACACTGAAGCGCGCCTGACGCTTGCGGTGATTTCAGCATTTGACCGTTACATTTTAGGAAAACTAGCGTCATATCATATACACACAGAAATGTAAAGGTGGACACGGCAACCCGTCAAAACAAAACTCCGGTTTAACTTGAAGACATTGTGCCAGATATATGTTACTACTATTACTACTACTACTACTACTAAAATGAAACAAACATTATGTTTTATGGTATAATCACACAACATTTCTTCCATGTTTTAATTTTAATAGTAAATTCCCCTTTGTTTGCAGAAAAAAAAATGTTTGCTTAATTTTCAATAATTTAAAGATAAATTAAATGAATGTTTTATGCCTTCATTTGATAATCAGAACATTTTAAATACACAACACAGAATTTCTGAGGGTAAAAAAATAAAAAACTTTCATAAGGCTATTTTAAGAATAAATCTGAATAAATGAAGTATGCATTCAAATAATTAGACATGCTAAAACACATTGAATTTGATAACAATAAAACTTAAAATTGTATAAGTTTCATGATTTTAATTAATTAGACATGCTCTTTGATTAATAAAAAATTATTTAACCATTAAAAAGGAGTTAAAATTTCAATGGAAAAAAACAGAATCCAGAAAAATTAAAACAGAAAAAGCGGAATTTGGGAAAAAATAAAACGGATTTCATAGGGCCCCATATAAAAATTACCATCTTAATCAGGCCCACATTTAAAGTGAACACTGGGTATTAAGACTTGTGTGGCTTAATATAATGTAAATTATGCATTTTACTGAAATATGCAGTAGATTTGAAATGAAAAGATTTATCAAAAATCTGCATCGTATTATACTTTGGGCTATGGGGGGCGCTATTATTCAGATGACGTGAAGTGGTTGCACTCAGTGGTCTACTGAAGCTACCTGTTTTTTTTACTGCAACACAACTTGGAAAAATGAAATACTGAAACGATGAGCACAGCTACTGAAAGAGCTTACAGGTAATAATGGATATAAGAGTAAGCTTAATCCAAATGCGTAAACTAAACGCTCCTGGATATCGAGTGAAATCCATGCTGAGAAACTCCTTCAGTGCCTGTGGCGCCACAACAAGCGTCGGCATGTTTACATCCTGCCAGGATGGCATCTAGTGTTTCTTGTCTCTGCCGTTTGTAAGCTTTTTCAGTAGCTGTGCTACTCAAAGGCATCAGGGCTAAAGTGGAGAGAACAAAGACGTAGGTCTTTAGAAAGTTTTATTCGTCCACAGGCATCTTCCCATTCTTTTCTCCTCTTCTTATTGCTAGGAAATCAGTGAAGACTCGCATCGCTTTTCTTGTTGCCCTACGACTGAAAATTACAACCAACAGCCACACAATGTGGCAGCGTATCAGTATTTTGTGGTAAAAAATAGCAACAGTAGCTCACCCAGTGCAACCATTTGACGCAGTCGAAATAATTTAATTTAATTAATTTGATGTATTAAATTATTTAATTTAATACATCATTTATGTTATGTTAAGTCTTACGATTCTTAATACCCGGCATTCCCTTTAATAATTTTATTAGTTATTGTGTCTTACCTGATGTAACTGGATGTAATTTATCAAGATTATTGTTTTCAAAATACTAAATGTAGCTCAATCTCTCTCTCTCAGTGGTGACCCAATGCTGGACGCTGATGGCGATTTCGACCTAGATGACACCATGGATGTAGCGAGGCACGTAGAGGAACTGCTCCGTCGACCGATGGAGAGCCAGTGGAGCGGCCAGCAGTCATGACCTCTTGACCCTCTTCATCTGTGACTTCTCTCCCTAAACGATGTTTTTTTTTTAAATACATTTTTCTCCTTCTACTCTTAGTGTATTTTCCCAATTTGTATCTCAGTGTGGGTCTTTACGACTTTCAGTTTAGCTTTTCTCTATCATCACATCTCTTTTTCTTTCCCTCGTCCCTTGTTTCTGTAGAAGAGAAAGGAGCTAATGGAAGAAAAAAAAAATACTATGAGCCTTCCTCTAATGAAATACCATCAAACAGTATTGTAGAAAGAAAAAAGAGAGAGAGAGAGAGACAGATGCATGTTATCTCTTTTCCTTTGTGCGTGTATTTGTTTTTGTTTCCAGCTGACTTTTCGCAGAACGAATCTGTGAAACCCTTAAGCCGAAATGTACTACTGTAAGGAACATTTTTATGTTTTTTCAAGCTGTTTTATGGTTGTTATTTTATTTCGAGGGTGTTCAGATATCTGTTGCATCTGGAGTAAATGCATACTATCCTTTGCACTCTTAAACGAATGCTTTCCTGCAGACGATGACATTATTGTTACCATGGCGATTGCAATGTAACGCTTCTGTACACTAAAGAGTGTTTAGGTTGCAAGGATGTTAACATTCGGTGCACCTACACGACTGAACGGGTCTTCTCATCCCCTCGCCGTCTGAACCGTGAGCGCACGTTACACCCGCATCCAAACCAGCAGCATACGACCTGTCACTCACAATTTCGAAACTGAGGCACACGTGAGAAACGCACACGCATCAGTCCCACGTAAAGCGATGGAAACACATGGGGTAGAGAGAGGTCCGCTGAGCGTCTGGGCTCACGCTACACTACACAGGCCGTCTCTCTTTCTCCCTGTCTCTCTCTCGATCCAGTGCAACAGGTGATGACCTCATCTGTTCTCATGCTTTCCTCTCGGAACAAAACAAGAGAACCCGTCGTCATGGTTACACATGCTGCTCCTCGTATGCTCCTAACAGGCCATCCTATAGGTTCGCATTTCCGCATGTCACCTGCATCTTTTTTCTCGCGTACGCCTGCACAGAAGCCTTGGCCACTCAGGACATTGACGTACAGTTGATGTAAAATACAAATAATAATATTAATAAAATATACATGAATAAATAAATAATGACAGATTTAAAAGAAAGTACCTATATCCAGTATATATGAATTTATTTTTTGTTAACATATTTCTATTTTATTACTGTAGGACGCTAGATGGCTCCGTCCCTCTGTGTAGTGCAAAACGACGCTTTACCGTGTCCGATTGTCAAAACTCGAAACCACAAAGGGGTCGGTCGCTGCCATCTCAGTAGCTTCACTTCAGATTTCAGCTAAGCTTTCGCATGGAAGAAAAAGCCAAACGGTGAAGTTAGCACGAAGAGACGTTTCCTGTGTGCTTACTGTATGTGTAACCTGCAAACCTGACTAATGATGCCCACTTTTAGACACGCCTGTGTTCATTTTTAAAGGATGGTTTGTTCCTCGCAGTGGATGTTGTTTTTTCCCCACCTATTTCTCTGTCATGGAAGACACATAGGAAGTCGTGTGATTTTTCTTGATCTTTTTTATTGTCTTTGTTTTCAAATTGATCTGTCATGTTGTTGTGTAGACTCTTTCTCACTGTAGGTGTCAAGGTGTGTATGAGTGAATGCTTGTGTGTGTGTGTGTGAGTGTGCGTGTGTTGGCATGTTCAGCTCTGCTCCGTTTTGTGTTCGTCCCATGTTTGTGGTTTGGCTGTAGAGAAGAGCAATTGACAATAAAGTTTTTTTTAATAATTTGGACTCCAGCACAAGTGGTCTGAGCACTTTGTCTTTCCTGTGCGAATGGAATGAACTCTGGTTCGTAATTGGTGTGATTTCCTTACATTAAAATCTAACAGTTTGTGCACCTTGACATTTTAGAATTACAAGCCATTTGCAGCCTTTCTTTCCGAGCCTTTGTTAATGGTTTCAAAAATCATTGTGCACTTCGCATCCACTCTTCCTAACAGCATGTTTCTGAGAAAACTCAAAGAGTTTTTCTTTTCTACATAAACTAAAAACAGACAGTCCCCTTTATGGGCTCCAGTTGTTGGGCACTTCAAGCTGTGAAGTAGTTTTCAGCTAGAACAGAACAACATATTCAACATTCAGGGCAACAAATATAAAAGTTAAAGAATCTGTCAGGGAAAATATCATATTGATCAGCTTCAAATGTGTAATTGAAAGACATTACAACCATGGTTTTCAAAGCTGTTTTCCTGATTTTGAAGATGAACAATCCCTATTCCCATAGTGGTGTGAAGATGATAGCACATCAATGCCATGCGCAAGAATGGATGCAGTGTGAGTATGAATCAACATGTAACACTGTCATATTTCCAAATTCTGAGTCATTCTCTCACACTTTCAGCATTAAAATCATGTGTATGTATGAGAGAACACACACAAACAATAAAACAATTCTATCCACCCTATTTTCTCGTAAGAGCGGGCGCTGCGTTTGTAAAATTGAATGGGTCTGGCTTCCGCTCGTTTTGCTGCTTGATATTGCAAACTGATGTCTTACCATATTTTTTAATGTAATATCTTTGTCTATGATTATCTATATTCACCCTGATAGCACACGTACATCTCGAAGATGTCTATTTGATGTCTGCATTTACATCTGCAAGACGTATTTCTTACATAGTTTGTTCATCTGCAATACGATCTAAAGTCAAATAGACGTTTATTAGATGTCTATAAGATGTTTATGATTAGAATGTATGTAAAACTGACAGACGTTTGTATACAGATGCTTTTCAGATCAAGATCTTTAACAGACAGTACGTGTGCTATCTGGGTAATTATTTATATTGTATTTAATGTTTAATGTATTTTTAACACACAGGTTTGTAGTGCAAAACGTTTTACTGTTTATTGCTCTGTTATTCTTGTTATTTCCCATAGCGGCTAATGAGCCGGAAGTCTCGCACATTCACAATAAACGGCTTACTTTTGCGTTGAAAAATAAGGTGGATAATCTGTTTTTGACATTGAAACACAATGTCTCAGGTCTTGAGTTGTGGTATTAGTAAGCTACGGTTATTCTTTTTACAAACGTTTCAGTAATAATATATTATAGATTTAAAGACAGTATGAATGTATATTCGCGTAAATAAAGCTAGCCAACAAAAGTAGCCTAAGGTAGCGTTTGTCGGTACGGTAATCATAGCAACATTACACTGGAAGGAAACGACCAGTTCGGGCGTTATACGCTGACGAAACAGAATAGCAAAAGTGTTACCTGTTGTTTTTACTTTACATTTTTAGGCTGTACACCTTATTTTTGCCGTAAGCGCGCGGACCTTTGTAAATTTATGGGTGTGGCTTTCGGTCTCATCTGCATCCAGCTAGCCTATTTTTAGCTGTACAAAACAACTTGTTTTGCTGCTTGATATTGCAGATTCGTGTGTCTTACCATATTATTTTAATGTGTTATCTTAATTTTGAACACAGTGGTATTTTATCACAAAACCTAAAGTCTTGAAGTTTAGCTGACTTTGCAATCCTGGGACAAATTGAACCTCGATTGACCTAATCAGGCTAATCATTTAAAATAACTTTTTAAAAGCCGAAATTCCTTAAAAACATATTAACATAAACATTAACACTAAAGTGCTTATATAAAATTGCTAAATAGGTTATGCATATTGTCTTCCCTTCTATATAACTCACAACGCAAGCTAACTCACAATACCTATACATATTTGCAAATTACGATTGATTCGGATGATTTTCGACGACAGCTTAAAATGAAGAAAACTTGCCCCCTCTTTTGGTCGAAATGGGTGAATGTCATTCCGATGAGAAGCCCGCACCAACACAGATAGAGAGGATCAATTGACTTAAATTATCTGGACACCGTATAAGCTCAACCCATCACTCCTCTCAGGAAAATGGTTATCCTTTCTGACATGATTTATAAAAAAACAATTTACTGAAATTTACCGTCGGGCAGGAGCACATGTTTTATGTCTCTAATTGCAAAGAGAATATTGCTTGAGGAAAGAGCTCATCTGTTGCTTGGAGACAGAAACCTGTGCTTAATAGAGCCATATATAGAAAAGCAATATGCCAGGTACTGCACTAACAAAAGCTGAACCATAAGATAGATCAGCTGATCCGCTGAATAGGTCTTGAGAATCAAATCAATTCAGTGACTCACAAAATTCAGACGGTGATTGGGTTTCAAACAATAGTGCCACTAAAACAAAACACATTTACTATCTGCATTAAATACATTTCATATCGATTAAAATGGCACCTTTCAACTTTATGATTTTAAAGAATCTGACCTAGGATACAGCAGACTTACACTGTTTTTATGTCAAGCCAAACAGTCTATGAATGTAACACAAATACTAACCCTAAAAGAACACGTTTTGCCTTTTTAGAATTTTAAGCATAATTAAGCACTTGAATCGAATTTTTAAATTAGTTTTCATTTGGCAGGATAGTGTCATTTTTAAGCCAATTAACAACAAAACGTGTTTTCTTAAGAATATTATTATTTTTTGTTTATAATCAGTTTCTTATGTTTCTAAATATCACTGTCTATCATGGTAAGTTTTTAAATAGAGCCAGTTAGTGTCATCACTCAGCAAGCAAGAAGTGTCCTACCAATATTGGTAAGTATTAGCAGTGGATTCTCTGAATTGTTTGTGTATCTGCATAAATTACCATAACAGTTTTTACCTCTGATAGTCAACGAGATTAATTAATTCGCTTTTTCACCACCAGATGTCGCTGAAACACAACTTGTGAACTGATAAGACTATCTGGTTAGTTTCATTGGCTGTCAGTTGCCGTTCAGCGTCTCAGCACTGATTTCATATTCTTGTACCTATCGAATTTAATTCATATCTAAACATAAAATATTGCATAGTGTTTAAGAGCGCTTTGGGTGATTGAGTCTAGAGTTTCTTTGTAATGCTGCCGTTGAGTTATTTTGCCTCTCAGAGTTTTGCAAGGTCAGATCAGTGAGAAATTCAGTGTTGCTTTCGATTCCTCATTCTCTGATCAGACGCTGACAGGAAATAATACTGTTTTGTCTCTCTCACTGTTGACTTTCTTTAACACTTTTACTTTGCTGTATTACAGTTAGATCTGAAAATAGTTTTAAAACAAATTTATTGATTGTAGTTTTTTTATCTGCATCTTAAATAACTGTTCACTTTAAAATGTGTAATATATGTTACATTTTTTTATTAATATTATAATATTATGTCATTTAAATGACTAATTTGAGTGTATTTGTAGCCTGTGAAATGTTCTGTTTTTTTTTTTGTGTGTGTTTTTTTTTTGAGTGAATTATTTTCATATGGAAATTTTTAGTGTGTGTTTGACTTGAGTTTTTGCATGAAGGGTTCAGGGTGGAGTCTGTGCTGAGATGTTTTGCTATGAATCAGTGGAGGGTGGAAGATTGAAATATGGCACATTTCCTCTCTCAGGATGTTGTTGTGGTAAGAAATTATTAGCCTATATGATTTGCTAAAAGATAGATCAAAGTGATACTTTTTATCACTGTTGTTTCCTATCTGCCTCACTTATATGTGTGAACTGATGCTGAGTAAAAGAGAGCAGGATATACTGCAGCGCTCAAAAAAACAAACAAACAGTGGAAAGTGTGGTCATATCAGGTGTATGTCGGTGCAGTTCATCCTTTTACCTCCTCCTCCATCAAAAACTGCTCAGTTCAGTTGTACGGGCACTTTCAAATAAGCCGTTTTTAACACGTACGTTTTAGGCCTGATTTGCTGTGGATGAGGAAATATAGATTTTTAGCTTTCACTTTCAAAAGCTATATTTGTTGTGTACATCATGCATTTTCCACATTAAAGTTGTGATGACACACAAATGTGACCCTGGATCACAAAACCAGTCGCAAGTAGCACAGGTATATTTGTAGCAATAGCCAATAACAGATTATATGGGTCAAAAATTATAGATTTTTCTTTGATGCCAAAAATCGTTAGGATATTAAGTAAAGATCATGTTCCATGAAGATATTTAGTAAATTTCCTACCGTAAACATATCAAAACTTAATTTTTAATTAGTAATATGCATTGCTAAGAACTTCATTTGGGCAATTTTAAAGGCGATTTTCTCAATATTTTGATTTTTTTGGCACCCAGACTCCACATTTTCAAATAGTTGTATCTTGGCCAAATATCGTCATATCTTAAAGGACAAGTCCACTTCCAAATCAAAGATTTACAGATAATGTAATCACTTCCTTGTCATCCAAGATGTTCATGTCTTTCTTTCTTTCTTCAGTCGTAAAGAAATTATGTTTTTTGAGGAAAACATTTCAGCACTTTTATTTATTTAATGGACTGATATGGTGCCCCGATTTTGAATTTCCAAAATGCAGTTTAAATGCGGTTGTAAACGATCCCAGCCGAGGAAGAAGGGTCTTATCTAGTGAATCTTTGTTTGGACTTCTCCTTTAACAAACCACATATCAATGGAAAGCTTATTCAGCTTTCATGTGTTGTATAAATCTAAATTTAAAAAAATGGACCCTTACGACTGGTTTTGGGGTCCAGGCTCACAAATGTAATGAAAACTTAGTTCTGTTAACTGTTACGATTTAGAAATATACTATAGATGAATTTGGCGGTTGACAGTAAGCTTTCAGTCTGCCATTCTCATTGCAAAATCCAGTTTTAGCATTTTGATTAAACATTAGCCCCTTTCAGCAATCCCAGGTAAGCTGCTGTAAAATTACCAGTATGACTTTACGTTTTGGCGTTTTGGCTTTTTACTGGTAAGAGACCATTCACACATCAGCACCAAAATGCCGGTAAATTCTTCTTTCTTCATTCACCAGCATGAGTAGAAGCGCTTTAGTTTACTATTTGTCTAATTTGACAAAAGTTTTGAAGTATGAGTGACAGGCACAAGGGCATGATCAAACAGAACGCGTTTTTGCTCTTATAAACAGGAGACGCCTATAAAAGTATCCAAGATGAATGGAAAAGAAAGCTGGGTTTCGAGCGTGACACGTTGAAGAAGCTGCGAGACAAGACACAATGGTCAAAGATGTCTATCTAGCACATATTTACATAAAAAAAAACTAATTTAAAAAACAGCGGAGCTTTGTAAACAGCTCAGAGTAATCATGTCATCTCCATAAGAAAACTATGATTGGCCAATTTGGACCATTCGTCAGCACGTGCTTATACTGGTAATCTTCATTCTGCATTCACACAGAGCACATTACCGGTAATTTACTGGTAATGTTACAACTTCTCATACCTGTAAATTGCCAGAACGAATTTACTGGTATTTTTGAACAGGTCTAGTTCACACATGATCTCCTAATGGTAATTTACCAGTAAAGGACTGCATGTGTGAAAGGGACCACTGTGAGGTCAAAAATGTAAAAGAAATTGTTCAAAATAAAATCTATAACATGCATTTTAGTGCTGTCAAACAAATAAAAGATTTGTTTACATAATATATGTGTGTATTGTGTATATTTATTATGTTTATATAAAAAATATACACACATGTATGTATATATAAAAGAAAAATGTTACGTTTATATATTAAAAAAATGTATACATGTTAATATATGTAAATATTTTCAAAATACATATGTGATCCTGGACCACAAAACCAGTCTTAAGTCGCTGGGGTATATTTGTAGCAATAGCCAAAAATACATTGTATGGGTCAATATTATTGATTTTTCTTTTATGC
>JAHKKF010494709.1:0-10481 GCA_019740295.1 Labeo calbasu | reverse complement strand
AAAAAAAAAAAAAAACACGGCTGTGGATTATTCAGGTAACAACATTCAAGCATTAAGAATCAAGCATATGTTAACTTTTGAACACGGTAATTTTTAGAAATTCAATTATTATTTTCTCTTGTGGGCTATACGTAAATGTCTCCGTGAAATCTTATTCAGGTCAGTACTACATAAAAAAATAACATGCATTTTGTATGACCCCTCTTATTTTGGTAAAATAATGAACATTTTGCAGATTCTGCAAGGTGTATGTAAACTTTTGACCTCAACTGTATATATGCACACTTTTCATCACTACTTGTCAAACTGACAAATGTGCATTCCGATAAATTTGAACTTTTTGTGTTTTTTCAAACTGAGTGACGAGTCAGTGATTTTCAGTGGTAATCGACAGCACGATCCAGTATTGAACCTGGAACATTCCTTTAAAGTGGAACAGAGAGTGGGGTGTTGTGTTTAAACTCTGTTCTCCTCCCCCATATGACCTTCTCAATTCAGAGGTTATTTTTAATTCGCTAAAAGACCTAAGCCATAATTCTTTTCCAATTACATTTGGGCCAGCTGTCCTAAATAGAGAGGCCCTGTCCCACTGCATACCGAACACCCTAATGCCATCACAATAGACACACAAACATACATGTGTGTATGTGTGTGCTGAGGAAGGGAAAGAAAATCACACAGCATTAAAACAAAAGGCTTTTGTGTTGTTTAATGATAACTTCAGATTCATGTAGGGCGTTTTAAAATCCAAACTTCCATACGCACAAACAGACAACCGCTCTACAGTCTCAGAAACTTCCACAGCCTCTGGCAAATCCAACAACAAACCCTTGAGTGTCTGTAGACGCGAATGAACGCATGTCTGTGAGTGAGGAAAAGTTGCTTGCTGTAATGAGGAAACGCAAGTTAAAATGCGTGAGGTTGACGGGGAAGTAGTGCTTTACACCCAAAATGGCAGTACAATGTGGCGGACTGTGTCCCCGTCCCTGTGAGCCTGCCTTTATGGAAGTAACTGGAAGCACACAGCCTTTTATGGAGTTTTGAGGCCGGTCGTCACAACATGATGGTCACCATGTCAGGATGCTACTGTCCCATTATGTGAGACATTATTTAAAAACATCACCGATACATCTGCAAATAAGGTGTTTCCAAAATGGCATCTAGTTAATGAAACCATTCCATTTGATGTACTCTTAAAGCTTCCAAAACTGGACTTTTGCGTGTCCCAAAGAACACTTTTTTTCTTAAAAGAACAATTTTTTCTTAGTGCTAAGAATGTTTTAATAATCTGAAGAACCTTTTTCAACTATAAAGACCCTTTTGTATAATGGTTCCATGGATGTTAAAGGGATAGTTCACCTAAAAAAGAAAATTCTGTCATGAATTACTCACCTCCATGTCGTTCCAAACCAGTAAGACCTTCGTTCATCTTCAGAACACAAATTCACAAAAGACATTTTTGATGAAATCCAATAGTTTCTGACCCTGCATAGACAGCAACGCAACTGACACTTTCAAGACCCAGAAAGGTAGTAAGGAATTCGTTAAAATAGTCCATGTCACATCAGTGGTTCAACCGTAATTACATGAAGCTACAAGAATACTTTTTGTGTACAAAGAAAACAAAAATAACGACTTCAGTCAACAATTTCTTCTCTTCTGTGTCAGTCATGTGTGGTACTGTCATGAATGTGCATCGAAGACACAGGGAAGAGATGAAATTGTTGAATAAAGTCGTTTTGGTTTCTTTGCACACATGTGACAATTTACAAAATGTCACATGGACTATTTTAAACAGGTCATTTGATGTTGCTAAAAAGAACATTATTTTGTATATTAGGTGTAATGCAAGTTTTGCAAGAGTTTACGCGGTTTGAGGTTCAAAAAACTCATTATTATCCACATACTGTACTGTTGCTCCTCTTTGCCCGCCTTTCTGAAACGCACCGATTTTTACAAAGCTCAACGTTCTTAAAGCAAGGTGTGCTCTGATTAGCCAGCTATTCAGTGCGTTGTGATTGGCCGAATACCTCAAGCGTGTGACGGAAATGTTACGCCCCTTACCATGTTGTGATGCCGTGTCCCGGCACGACGAGACAAAAACAATAAAACCCATTACAAATTAAGCATTTGTTGCATCCAGTGACAATATAATTAGATTATAATGACTGTCTTTTTATGCGTTGCGTTGTGTTGCGCCGCGTAAACATAACACCATGACTGCATTTGTGATTGTAGAAACGACAAACAACAAGCACTACTCTACACTGCTCAAAACTCGTGTCTGAATATCCAGTAGCAAATTCTTTAAATATGAAAACGTGCTTACAGGCTGTGAGTCAGAAGCGCCAGACTGTCCTTGCAAAGGAATTGCCACACTATATAGTGCGCACAGCCGGCATTGTAGGCTACTCTCTCAGGTTCAGGAAACAGTCCTCCATAAAATGCGCTGCACACACTCAAATATTTGCGTTGTACAGTTCTGAAACAGTGTTGTAAATATAACTTAACCACTAATTACTAGCTGTGTACTCATTTGGAAGCTTTCGCAGCGAAACACACAGTGTCTCCACAACATGGTTGGCGGCTACAATAACACTACAGCGAGAATAAAAGTTGTGCCTTCTTTCTTTGCGTGTACATATGGGTGGTGTTATTTAAATCTTCCCACACAGTGATGTAGATTTATGGGGGTGTGTTTGAATGAGGCGTTTTTTAGGAAGGCATGGCTCAATCTTAACTTTTATAAAGAATATCTCTTTGGGTTTGAGACTTTAATCTTTGCAACTTTACAGATCTTATATATGCACAAACAGCTTGTAACATCCAGACGAAGGAAAAGATGAAATTGCATCATATGACCCCTTTAACCATGTCCTTACTACCTTTCTGGGCCTTATACGTGTCGGTTGCGTTGCTGTGTACGCAGGGTCAGAAAGCTCTCGTATTTAATCAAAAATGTCTTAATTTGTGTTCCAAACATGAACAAAGGTCTTAAGGTTTGGAACGACATGAGGGTGAGTAATTAATGACAGACTTTTCATTTTTGGGTAAACTATCCCTTCAATGGAGCACTACAGCATAGCAAAGGTAATCTAATCGTAAATCTAATACAAAATTCTAATATCAACAAATCTGGTATCAATACACTATGTATCCCTAAGAGAAACAAACTAAATAATTAAGTAATGCACCTTTTAAAGTATTAGCCAAATGTGTCAGCATTGTTTCTATCAGTCCACTAAACAAACCAAGTTACCAAGCAGCTACAATGAACTATATCTTCTGCTTTCTTTTCTCTTAGCCTTCGACAGGCTGTAAAGGAGGTAGGAGGAGACATCCCCTCAACACCTACTCCCTCGCTGTTTTTCTTTCCTGACTTTCATTTGATTTTCCGAAAGTTTTCACAACTTCTCTCCTCATTCCCCCTCGTGCGTGAAATTCTCTGTGCCGTAAAGATGGCTGCAGCCGCCTGAGGTATTTTTAGCTTTTGGCAGACCCCCATTCATCCTCCCCTCTCCAGCTCTCTTTTTCTTTGCTGGAGAGCTATTTTCTGCGCCAGGGTCAGTGGTGGCCAGAAATTTTGACAACACACTCCACACTTCACAAATACTGTCGAAGCAAACAAGGGATAAATCCTCCCCCGTCTCTTCGTTCTCACAGCACGTGGTGTTGTATTTCCCTCCGGAGATTTTGTCTGCATTAAACACCTCTCCTGTTTGTTTTTTTAGTGTTGCACAATGACAGTCTCAAATGAGGTCTTCTAAACATTTGTGTTTTTGTTTAGTCTGCGTCTTTCTTTTCTTCTTCTTTTTATGCTTACTGCAATCAAAGGCTTGCAAGTTTCCTCGACAGACTACACAAGGATATAATACGAATGAACTGCTGAATGAATGGCATGTTACCAAATAACATGCTTCACGTATTTACAGGTCTAATATATGATTCGGCCAAATATGAAGACACAAATGTGTGCGTGTTGGTCCGGTGCTGAGGCGTAGTGGCAGCTCAGTCCCTTCTAATCTTGTTAACCCTCCCTCCAATCCTGATAGGAGGGATTTGGTCAAGTCCTGGCAACCCCAAATACCATCCCATTTGACCCACAGTGAGAGGGTGCAATTCACAAAGCAAGAGAGAAAGTGAGTAGATGTGAGACAAGAACTTATGTCGCTTTCTTCTAGGTTTCAGACACAAATCCCAACGAAGGCATCATAACAAATATTGCCAAATAAATCCTTATGGTAACTGGATGCCAGTTCTTTTCAGTGGCTTTGCCATGTGCTCTAGCCAAAATGGAAAACATGTATAAAAATGATCCCTGTAGACCTTTATGACTGTCGCCCTATTTACACCTGAAATTAAAGGGACAGTTCACCCAAAAATAAAAATTCTGTCATTAATAACTCACCCCTGTGTCGTTCCAAACGCGTAAGACCTTCGTTCATCTTCGCAACACAAATGAAGATATTTTTTATTAAATCGGAGAGCTTTCTGACCCTGCATAGACGGCAATGCAACTGACACGTTCAAGGCCCAGAAAGGTAGTAAGGACATGATTAAAATAGTCCATGTGACATAAGTGGTTCAACCGTAAGCTTCGAGAATACTTTTTGTGTGCAAGAATACAAAAATAACATGTCTAGTTTAAAAAAACACTTGAATGAAGTAATACAATACAGAAATACAACCCAGAGGAGATCTATTTCTGCAAATGAGATATTGAGGAAAGGCTAAAAGTGTGAGCAAGAGACAGGATATGGTGTAAAAATTACACAGGCCACTGGGAGCTCCAGTGTCATCGGGGCCCTTGCTAAGCACATGGCAGAGGCAGAAACTCTGAGAGTGAGAACCGGAATGGAAGCATGCTGGGACGTGTCTCTCTGGGTGGCGTTGCTGTGATGCTGGAGGACTGAATAAAGCTCTGCTGTTCATGCCCGGGGGTTTAAAGCAATTAAGAGCTCATTTGAGAATTAATCTGTGTGATTATTCCTTCATAATATCACACACAGATCAGCGCTAGAGGACCGAGTCAGAAAGAGAGGCTTGTTTAAATAACGCCAGGCACTGCGGACAACTCAGGCCCAATGTAGACAAATGAAAACAGGCTCTAAAACACACACATACTGTATGTAAACATGATCAAACAACAGTTAAAGAGAAAGCTGTGACCGCCTTCCCATAAGTGATCTTCAAAATAAACCTCTTCAGTGAACCTAAAGTGAAACTTAAACCAGTTTAATTTGAATCAGACATACAGTTGAAGTCAAAAGTTTACATACGCCTTGTAGAATATGCCAAATTTTAATTATTTGACCAAAATAAAAGGGGTCATACATAAGCATGTTATTTTTTTATTTAGTACTGACCTGAATGAGATATTTCACAAAAAATGTTTAAATATAGTCCACAGAAGAAAATAGTAGTTGAATTTATAAAAATAACCCTGTTTAAAAGTTCACATTCTTAACACTGTACTGTTATCTGAATGATCCAAAACTGTGTTTTTCACTTGTTTGTTTTTTTTAGTGATAATTGTTCTTGAGTCGCTTGTTTGTCCTGGACAGTTAAACTGTCCTCTCTTCTTTAGAAAAATCCTTTAAGTCCCACAAATTCTTTGGTTTTTCATCTTTTCACATTGAGGACAACTGAGGGACTCATATGTAACTATTACAGAAGGTTCAAACGCTCACTGAAAAATGATGCATTAAGAGCCAGAGGGTGAAAACTTTTGAACGGAATGAGGATTTTTCTTATCTTGCCTGATTTAAATATCAGATTTTTTTTCATTTAGTACTGCCCTTCAGAAGCTACAAAAGATGCTTAGATGTTCCCTAGAAGACAAAATAAGTTAAATTTACCCTGATCTTCAAATTCAAAAAGTTTTCACCCCCTGCTCTTAATGCATTGTTTTTCCTTCTGGAGCATCAGTGAGTGTTTGAATCTTCTGTAATAGTTGCATATGAGTCCCTCAGTTGTCCTCAGTGTGAAAAGATNNNNCTCAAAATCATACAGTCATTGTTGGAAAGGGTTCAAATACACAAAAATGCTGAAAAACCAAAGAATTTAAAGGAACCTGAAGGATTTTTTCTGAGGAACAGCGGCAGTTTAACTGTTTAGGACAAACAAGGGACTCATGAACAACTATCACTAAACAAAAAAAACACAGCTGTGGATCATTCAGGTAACAGGCTTAAGAATCAAGTGTATGTAAACTTTACAGTGTACAACTTTACATTTTTATAAATTCAACTATTATTTTCTCTTTTGGACAATATGTAAACATCTTTTATGTGAAATATCTTATTCAGGTCAGTGCTAAATAAGAAATAACATGCATTTTGTATGATCCCTCTTATTTTGGTCAAATAATTAACATTTTGCAGATTCCACAAGGTATATGTAAACTTTTGACCTCAACTGTAACTGCAAAATGACCCAAAGGGATATAGTCATAAACTCTGTAGCAGCTCTGCATGAACAACTGAGTTTGATTCAATGAGTTTGAGGCCGTTTCGTGAACATTTTGGAATGATTCATTTAGAAAAACAGTTCATAAGAGCCATTTGTTTGCATATCAGACATTCTAGGTCGTGCTGTTTGTTGTTGCATGCATGAAACAGTGTCTCGCTCTCTAAGAAGAGGGTATTTGGCTAAATTTCATATGGATGACCAGAAATTTTCATAGCTGTCACTAATTACTACAACATTTTAAAGGCAGCATGAAAAGAAAACTGCAAAATGTATGGCTAAGCTATATTTAGACTTTTGTCATCGTAGGAACATTTTTTATTAAATATTACAGGAGCACATGAATTAAAAAAAAAATGTGTATGGATAAATTCTTCATAAAAACACTGCAATATTGCATTAAAAATGTGCATTTTGATTTCAAGGTGACTTTTTATTTCTTGTCACATTTGCAGCCATTTTAGTAGGCTTGATGAGGTTATGAATGAATGAAGTTCAGCACTTCGCACTAAAACGCAAAGCTGGCATGATTCCTCAAACAGGCAGAGGCATGTAGTTTACATACAAAACAAGTGAAAACACACACTCTACTGATATTTGAGACAGGAATCTCATTTTGCCATGAAAGCATTACTCTTACCGCTGGCTCTTTCAGTGTGAGTCAGAACTGCCGCACCTTAAGGGGGAATTTGGTGTCTGGGACAAGGAAGGTCAAAGGTTAAAGGTACGAGGGCAAACATCGAACAGCTATTTCGCTGGTGCAAAAAGCCATTGCTTCAGAGAGGGAATTCCTCAGCCGATGTTCTTTGCAAATAAAATAAAAAAAACTGTAACTAAAACAACATAAGTAATTGGTCAAAGCAAAATCAGTCTATCACTAGTATGTAATAAGCCTAAAAATAGGTTCTGTCCAACATTTGTTCAACATTTAACACATAAAATTAACATTAGGCAAAATAAATGGTACCAAGAGTGCACAAGACCTGACACCACTCTGAGAGCTCTGGCGAAGTCGAATTTGTCACAGATTCTCAAAAAGAGGCCTGGAAATCAGACTGGGTCTTGATGTGGGAGAGAGTTACTTGTTACGCAGAAAAATGGCAGAAAATTTCACAGAAGAGAAGCGTGTTTGCTAACTCTGATCTTGTTCTAACAGGCTCTGAAACTCAAGCTCTCAGTTGAACAAAGAGAACGAGTTTTCACTATGTACACACACACACACACACACACTAATCTACATCAGCATAAAGATTTGTGAGCTAAGAGTACATGTACATTCACTCTTAAATCATCAGCTATGACTGAAAAGCCAAAGAGCTTGTGTGAAATAGCAGCCACATAGTATTATCACACACAAAAGTTTATTTGGTCAACAGATATTTTTAATACCAGGAGCTGCAGTAAGTATTCGCCGGAGTTATGCGGTAGTTTGATGTCCTTGTAAGGAGATCCCACTGTAAATTTCAGCTCATTTTGTACAGTCACACGGGAAACGAAGAGCTCAACTATAAAAACCATCAAGAGCACCATAATGCTTTGCATTGAACTTGCACACTGGCTGTGGATTCAAATTTTAAATATTAATTAACAATTAAATAAGTAGTCATTTAATTATTAAATTAGTTAATTATTTCTTTAAGTTAAATACAACATTAATACAGTGTTTTTACATTTACAGTATGAAACTGTGTACTGGATATCCCAGCATTACGTTAACCCAGAGTTTACAGTGACAAGTTTCAAGTGTAAAGAGTCTAAAAGAGAGAGAGAGATAAAGGGACAGGAGAGGAGAGGAAGTGTTGTAACTCTTCAGATGTTGTAAGTGGCACACGGCGCTTGAAATCTAATGAGTCAGCCGCCACCTCTTCCTCTTTCTAGCCGCTCACCTCTCACCAGATCAAACCAGATGTCCTGACAAACAATGAGTCCACAGCACCACAACTAACGCTCATGCTAACATCCGTGCACAATCCCACATGCCCTCTTCATCAGATAAAACGCACGACAACATCTCGGTTTAACATAGCTCAGTGAGTTTGCTATTTGCTTATCTGACACATCCTGTTTAATGTACAGTAGCCTCAAGATGTAGATTTGGGCATTTCAGCAACTACATGGAAAAAAAATGGGTGTAGGATTTACTTCAAAGCAATTCTCACTTAGAAACTGCTAGTGAATTTTACAATTAATTCTAAAGAAATGGCAAGTAACACACTGAATTAAATGTAAATTTTCAAACAAAAAGAATAAAATATTATGTTCTTGTAAAACATACTCCAATAATCTTTATGTTTACAAATTAAAAAAAAAAACGACAGTGTAATTCCCTTATACTGTATAACTGACTATGATACAAAGGCTGAAAAGGATAAATCTGTAATTTTACTATATCAGTTTCGTTTTTTTTTTTTAATTCTGTTTAGGGCTGTCAGTAATGATTATTTTGGTAATCGAGTAATCTGTCGATTTTTCTGACGATTAATCGAATAATCTGATAATTATATATATATTTTTTTTTCTAGTAATAAAACTATACCACAAGTGAACAACAACCATTAAAATGATGTAAAATACATATATAATAGCAATGAGGCCATAATTAGTTCAAATAAAGTATCAAAAAGAAGTAGTCATATGGTTTTATTAAACAAAACTGTTAAAATGTATCATAAACAATAGAGAAAATGTACATTACGCATTATAACAAATGACTGCAGAGGGCACCAACGTCCTCACAAGTGTTTTTACACTTTACGGCGTCATCAAATTCATGTTTAATATTTACTTATTCCACTTAATGTTTGGCCATTTCCTTACGACAAAAATACTACAGCCACCGTAATTTCTTGAATATGTGGACATCAAAACGTGTAAACTCAGAGTGAGGGGTTACAATTTTATTTTGAAATCAAAGTTTCACATTTTTAGATGCAAAGACACGTTCTGTGTGAATGGGCAGTAAGAACCTAGAGTAAGTACTTGCGCATATAGAGTGACAGGACAAGATCACTGAGAGGATCACTGAGATTTCATGCAACAGCGATCATGTGCCGGTTTCACATCTATTCACAACTATGGTAATAGTTTAAAATATTCATTCATTAATTGTAATCAAGGTAAAACGTTCAATTAATCGAGATTTTGATTTTAGGTCATATCGTCCAGCCCTAACCATACACATCTGGTATGAAACTTTTTAGTTTTTTCGTTTTTTTTAAATAAATACACCAAAAGCAGAATGAATATTCGCATCGCGTTACTCGTTCTAGATTACTCGCACAAATAAAAACATAATTGCGTGACAACGTGTCATGCAATTTCCCACTCGAGTGGAAATTTTTCAACTTAAATTTTTCAAATAATGTGTGTTTGCGGCCATCGCACTGCCCAATTTGTGTCATTCGTGTCAGTCAGCTGGCATGAATTTGCGTCTATTGCGTTCTTTCCGTTGACTCTGTATGTAATCTATTTGCACAAATTATTAAATTCACTTCTGGTGTGCACACACTATTATTCTCACCAAGGCTTCATTTATGTGATTAAAAATAGAGAAAAACTAATATTGTGAAATTGTAAAATTATTACAATTTAAAATAACTGATTTCTGTGTTAATAATTGTAAAATTTATTTCTGTGATGCAAAGCTGAATTTTCTAATATGCTGATTTGCTGCTCCAGAAATATTTCTTATAATCAGTTATTACAACATTATTATAAATATTTTATTATAAGTATTTTTGTGGTCACTTCTGGCACTTCTGATCAAATGAATGCATCCTTGCTGACTAAACAAATTCATTTCTTTCAAACAACAACAACACATACACAGCCCTCCAAAAGTTTGGAAACACCCCTGGCAAAGTGTGGTTTTGGACGATGTCAGTATAAATCCCTATCATTTTTTGTTGCAAATACATTAAAGTAACTTGATTTCATCATTGAAGACCAGCAATAATAATTTTCATTTTGATTACATAATAATGGCAATATATACATGTCAAAGTCAGACATGC
>JAHKKF010494706.1:0-14087 GCA_019740295.1 Labeo calbasu | reverse complement strand
GGCTCTTTTAACTTAGTCTGTGTTCCTGCAGAGCATCTTCGCCAGATCTTCCATCCAGCGGCAAGTTAACACTAAACCGTAAAAGCACCAGTCAGCTGGACCTGATCCCAGGAACAGGCACTGCTTCTGAGCGAATACGGCACCAGCGTAGCTACTCCGTACCTAAGCGCTTCGGCGAGCCTGAGCGTTCCTCCGAGGTTCCCCGGAGTGCCACCTTGGACCGCATCCACCATCATCAGAGCAATATCTCCAAGCTCCGATCCCTGTCCTCATCATCCTCCAGAGACAACGTGGTCTCCACCGACCCATCCAACGCCAACCATCCTCGCAACCTGCTGGCCACCATTTTTTGGGCAGTGGTGTCACTCATGGAGTCAGACTTTGAGTTTGAGTACCAGATGTCCCTCAGGTTATTAGGGAAGCTGCTAGGCCACATTTCACTGGATAAGCAGGAATACAGAGAAAAGCTGGAGAAGATCCAGATCCAGCTGAAATGGAAGGAGTTCTCTGGGCTTCAGCAGCTGCTTCTGAAGAGCTTCACCTCTGCAAGCACTACAGAACTCACCTTGGAGATTTTCAGCCAGCTCACAGCCGTCTCACGCCTACCTGTGGTGGACACCTCACAAGTCATTGGTAGAACTTTTCATTTCTACTTCCAGTGAAATATGTCATTCTAACATAATTCTCCTCTAATCCACCGAAATTCATTTTTATTGTCATTTTAAGTGGGATTATTAAAGTAATTCTGCTATTACCTTTCAGGTTTTCCATTGAACGTGCTCTGCCTCATCCCCCATCTCGTGTTACACTTTGACTCACCTACTCAATTCTGTAAGGATGTGGCTGAGAGAATTTCCCAGGTCTGTTTCTTGCACTTTTATAGCTAATCGAAGAATCCGAATCACATTTGTTGGCTGAAAATCACTCATTTTGATGGACATTTTGATTGACAGGTTTGCCTTGAGGAAAAGAACTCCAAGCTGTCCAACCTTGCCCATGTGATGACACTGTACAAAACGCACTCCTATACCCGTGACTGCTTCTCTTGGGTCAATGTGGTGTGCCGCTACCTACATGAAGCGTTCAGCGACAGCACACTCAGCATGGTTACTTACATGGCGGAGGTAGGAAGACCACAAACTGTTACAGTGTCATTATGTATTTAAGTACTGAGTAATATTAATGAACTACGTGCACTTACTGTATGGTTAAGGTTAGGATCAGGGTTTAGTTTACTAACATGTAATTATATGTAATTTGTTGTTATTTTAATAGTAAGTACATGTAAAATTTGTAACAAAGACACCTTAAAATAAAGTGTTACCAAAGTTAATTTTACAACATTTGAAATTTTAACTGTTTTGTTGTGATAAACAGGACAAGAATGTGAACATACACATGCTTTGCGATCAGTAATACATTCTGTGTTTTGTAAACAGTTGTTGGAGAAAGGATTACCCAGCATGCAACAAACTCTTCTGCAAATCATCTACAGTCTACTGAGTCACATGGACCTTAGTGGTATTCAAGCCAAACTCTTCAACATGGAGGTTCTAACTACCATAGAGAAGTTTGTGCAGGTGTGACTCTTTTAATTTGTCACATGCAGAATTTATTTATGGAATTTGTTCCACAACTTTCATTAAAATTTAGTCATTTGCAGATGCTTTTGACTATAATGACCTACAATGCAATGTTATTTTATATGCTATTATATAAAAATAGTAACTAGTGTTTTTTGTAGTATTGTAGTTAGCGCTGTCAAATCGATTAATCGCAATTAATCGCATCCAAAATAACATTTTGCGTTTACACATTATATATGTGTGTTCTGTGTATATTTATGTACATATAAATATACACAGCACACACACATATATTTTGTAAACAAACTTTTATTTTGGATGCGATTAGTAGCGATTAATCGACTCGACAGTACTCATTTTAGTATTTATTCATATTTTGAATGAGCTTGAATTAGCATTTTCAGTGTTCTTTTAAATGTAATTTCCTATTTAAATTCCTATGTAACTTTAATTTATCTTTTTCAGTTTTTGTGATTATAGTACTCTAAATTTAACTTATTTTATTTCGGTTAGTGGCCAAAGCAATATTTCTTTTATTTTATGTTCGAAAACCAATTTTAATAGTTCAGTTTTTATTTAACAACACCAACACTGCTAGAGTGCATTTCAAAAATGTGTATTTATATTGTAACTATGTATATTTACACATACACATCGTATATTATGTAAACACAGGCTTTAATTATGAATGCGGTTAATCGCGATTAATTTATTCGACAACACTAATTTTATTTATTAATATTTTACATGAGCTTGAATTAGCGTTTTCAGTAATCATTTAAATTTTGTAGTGTACTTTGATCATTTTTATTATTATTGTTATTTTTTTTTACTTTATTTATCTTTTACAGTTTTTGTAATTTTAATACTTTAAACTCAAAAGCTAAATTTTTTGTTTAAGCCTAGGTTTTTTTTAGTTAATATATATATTTTATTTTATTTCATTTTATTTCTAATTTTTATATTTTATTTATTTTATATGCAAAAAACGATTTTAATAGTTCAATATTTAGTTAACAATACCAACACTGCTAGAGGACATAAAACTGTATGTATGTATATTTCTACATAGTGTACGGTGTAAATGTACACAGTACACACACATATATTATGTAAACACAAACTTTTATTTTGGCTGCAATTAATTATGATTAATTGATTCGACAACACTAATTTTTTTATTTATATTTAGAATGAGCTTAAATTAGCATTTTCAGTTTTCATTTAAATTTAATTTGTAATTTTGTAATGTGCTTTGATAATTTTTTAATTTTTATTAAATTTTTAAAATGTTTTTCAATTTCTATTTAACTTAATCTTTTTCAGTTTTTGTAATTATAATACTTTAAACTCATTTTATTTAAGTTAGTTGACAAAGCAACTATTTTTTTGTTTAAACTTTTTAAGTTTTAATATTTATTCTAATATTATATTATATTAATATTTATTAATATTTTATTTCATTTTGTTTCTATATTTTATTTTATTTTATATACGAAAACCAATTTTAATAGTTCAAGTTTTAGTTAATAATACCAACACAGCTAGAGTGCATAAAAAAAATTGCAGTGTGTATTGAATGTAATACAATAAAAAGACTTAAATACTGCAAGATAATGGTAAGAATATGTCAAAATGGACATCATAAAATATAGCCAAAATGAATCAGAATCCAATTTGGAATCAAGAGCTTCTGAATCTGAATCCAATTGAAGGGAAATGAAATGGTTAAAGGAAATACAACTTAAAGACATAACTAATCTGTAATCATTTTTGTAGCTTTTCACAAAATATTTATTTTGAGCGCTTCTAAAATTATCCTCAATGATCGCATTTAACTGGCTCAGATCATTCAGCCTAAATTTATTCATGACATAACAGTGTTTTATAGCATTTCTGCTGTAAAACTTCAAGCTGTCTTACATCCTTGGTAATACCACCAGTTTTCCATCTCTCAACCCTTCCTTCTGAAGGAGAAAAAAGAGAATTAAAAAACACGTCCTTGTGCCAGGGCTATAAATCTAAAGGCACACCCAGCAGCAGTCTATAAACAGTCAGTCCTATTGGCTGCTGTCCACATTACTGAGGCCTTCAGTGTGGCCTCACAGCAAAGACGCTCTTCTGAACTACTGCTTCTCTCGCCGGGCTCTTGTGTTTATCTCAGCAGAGGAAGAGACTGCTACTGCTCGTGAAGATGGATTGACTGTGTGTAATGTTTTGTGAGCTGAGCAAGTTTCTAAATGCGTTTGTTGAGGAATAACTTTTGTTTGTTTCTGTGACTTTAGACTGCACACTGGAAGGAAGCCTTGAACATATTGAAGTTGGTGGTCTCCCGCTCGGCGAGTCTAGTTTCGCCTTCGTCCCCACTGAGTAACGCATCCGCTGTGGATGTCAGGCGTGTTTGGGACACACCCTCTAAAGCCCTGCCTGGAAAGACCCTTGACTTTCACTTTGACATTTCAGAGGTATGACATATCTGTATCTGTTTTACTTTCTTTGTTGTCATTAAACAGTACAGGTCAGAAGTTTGGACACTGGATCTATGTTTCCTTAAATGCTTGAAATCAGTTTTACAGCAACCAAAAAGTATCCAGCATGCATGCAAAATCTTCAGTACTGTTTAAAAACCATCCCAGGATGCGCCTCATAAAGTTGGTTAACAAAATGAGTGTGCAGAACTGGAATGTAGGGAAAGGGTGGTGACTGTGAAGGAGCTAAAAATGGTTTTGAACATTTTTGGTAACCATATAATTTCCATACTTCCATTTGCGTTATTTTTAGTGTTGTCAAAAATTTTCCAGGTTAACGGCGTTAAAAATGCTGTATTTTTCTGGAGGGGCGGAGCTAGGGTTGGCAACCCCACTCACAACTGCTGCTTGTCTCTTTTTTTCTTGACAAGAATTGCGTTTATTTAGATGCAGAATGTCTTTACGACCACATCAAACGGGGGACTTTTCAGACGCGCACTACGGTGGCTATTTGTGTTAAACTACAAGCATGCGTGTCAGCAGCAGCAGCTCTTAAAGTAATAGCAGCCAAAAAGCCTAATAACCCATCTGGTGTGTGATGTCTTTTAATCAAGGAACAAAAGAAAAAAGAATAAATCAATAACTTTTGTAGCTTTAAGGATTTGTTTATATTTATTTTTGGAATTTAGTGTTTGAAAACTTTATTCAATTTCTGTATATTTGCTACTTGCTGAAGGGCACAGGTAAATATGACGTTTATTATAATGGGTTTATGTGAAGATTTTTTTAAGTTTAATTACAAATATTTTTGTATATATTTTAAAAAAATGTATTAATGTTGTTTCAACAATAATTTGAAGATTGAATGTGAAATTAATGCAATATAAAAGTATAATGTTAATATTAGATGAGATTAATCACAATTAATTTAAGAAAAAATGTGTGAATAATTAGTTACTTTTTTAAATCAGTTTACCGCACTAGTTATTTCATAATATGATTATTTAAAAATACATATTGTATTACATTGTATTATGTTATTTGATTTTATATAGTACTTTTTAATGCACAACACATAAAAAAATAAGACTGAAAAATCACAATATTATTTTTATATAAGCAATATCACACTCGTAGATGTGAGATATGGCTGTATATTGGCACAGCTGTGATTTGGCCATAGGTAGGTAATCACAGTGTGCCGATATACAGCCATATCTCATGTCTACGAGTGTGATTTTGCGTTTATACAACAGTTCGACGGCACAAGTATGTAAATACATAAGAAACAACAGCGGAGTGCCTTTAGAAACCCTCTTTTGTGCACTACTTCCTTCCACCACAGATTCAAAGCTCATTTTGACAGTTGAACAGCTGAGCCCAAGCCTCCCTTACTAATTTGAAAACGATGACGCAAATTTTTAAACAGATGTTATCTTTATTAACAAACTGCATATTTGAACTATGAACAAGTACGTTCTCGCCTGAAAACCCCTTAAAACTACATTCCATGATACAAAAACAGTAGTATTTATAAAACGGTACTGGATTTAGACGTCCGCCATGTTACTCGTAAGCGGAGTGATACGATTACAAAATGTGAAACAGTTGTTGGAGTTCTGATATCACACTCTTATCAGCCAATCAGATTCGAGGACCAGAAAGAGCTGTTGCATAATACTCAATATTAATGAATTATTTTAAAAGTAATTTTATCTTTTATTATTAGAATTATTATAAAATGATAACATTGTTCTTTTAGTAGTGGTGTACATTAAGCATTAAGTTAGTGAAGATGAGTTGGTACATAGTGTGTAAAAGTGAGCCATGCCTACAAACCACCTAATGCTGACATCCTCTATGGATTTGTTCACATTTTCCAAGATGGAGTCATGCTTTTTTCATGTTGTTGTTTTTTTTTTAAATCATCATTTTACAGTAACATTTGTTTTAATGCAACTCTAAAGGTTAGGTTCTCTGTTTAAAACTTGCTGGAAATATGAACAACCTGGTCTCGTTAAAGTGTGGGAACCAAACAGGGAGCTATTTGTGTAGTGCATGAATTCCAGGAAATGATGTCAGTCCGGCTGTGGCGCTTTGCATCCAGAGCGGCGAGTGCTGGACAGCCCTTCCAGAGTCTCCAAGCAGACTCCTCTGCCCTCTGTCAAATACCTCTGGGACGCATTTAGCCTCTAGCAAATGGGCGAGACAGCAGGAAAAAAACCTCAAAACTGACAGGGAACTCAAAACATGCTCGATTCCATCCCTGCAGAAAGGATTTCACAGGAATTAAGAGCAGGTGAACCCAATAAGGGAAATCCTGACATTCCCCCAAGCTTTGTTTGGCTCACTTTATTGAAGTTCTGTTTTTCAAAGCTCCGCTACGAGACACAAAGGAATAGGACCATTGAAAAAAGACGTCCACTTTTTCCAGCAGGTTCTGGATTGTTGCTCGGGATCTGAGACAACTTGACGTTAGCGAAGGGAATGTGTTGGAATAAAGACTTTTGGGCTGAGGGCCACAAGCTCATGACATGAAAAGAAAAGAGCAGATGTGAAATCCCTGGGATTAAATGGTGCGTGATGTTGTGTGTGTTTTAGACACCGGTGATTGGCCGGCGGTATGACGAGCTTCACGGTTCTCCGAGGCAAGATGGGAAGAATGGAGGAGGGGTTACCGTGACACGCAGTACCTCCTCTACATCCTCGGGCTCCTACCAAAACAACCACGTGCTGGTGCCTGTCAGCTGGAAACGACCACAGTCCTCACAGGTGAGCACTCACAAATTTGACACACTCTTTAAAATTCTTTTATTTGCTGAAGAACAGTCCATAAGTAATATTTGCTTTTAAATATCGCCTATATTTTAATATACAGTTGAAGTCAAACGTTTACGTACACCTTGTAGAATCTGTAAAATGTTGATTATCATACAAAATGCATGTTATTTTTTTATGTAGTCCTGACCTGAATAAGGTATTTCACATAAAAGACATTTTCATATAGTCCACAAGAGAAAATAATAGTTGAATTTATAAAAATGACACCGTTCAAAAGTTTTCATACACTTGATTCTTAACACTGTGTTGTTACCTGAATGATCCACAGCGGATTTTATTTTATTTTTTTTTAGTGATAGTTGTTCACTTGTCCCTTGTTTGTCCTGAACAGTTAAACTGCGCACTCTTCTTTAAAAAAATCCTTCAGGTCCCAAAAATTCTTTGGCTTCCAGCATTTTTGTGCATTTGAACGCTTTCCAACAATGACTGTATGATTTTGAAATGCATCGTTTTACACTGAGGACAACTGAGGGACTCATATGCAACTATTACAGAAGGTTAAAACATTCACTGATGCTTTAGAGGCAAATACAATGCATTAAAAACTTTTGAACAGAGTGAATACTTGTACATTTTTGTTATTTTGCCTAAATGTCATATTTTTTCATTTAGTACTGCCCTTCAGAGGCTACGGAAGATATTTACATGTTTCCCATAAGACAAAATAAGTTAAATTTACTGATCTTCAAATTGACAAAGTTTTCACCCCCGGTCTTAATGCATCAAATTTCCTTCTGAAGCATCAGTGAGCGTTATTAAGAATCTTTTTATCAAGTGTATGTAAACTTTTGAACTGCGTCATTTTTATAAATTCATTTTCTCTTGTCAGGTAAGTACTGTATAAAAAATAACATGCATTTTGTATGCTCCCTCTTATTTTGTTAAAATTTTGCAGATTCTTCAAGGTGTATGTAAACTTTTGACGTCAACTGTATATATTTATTTTTTTATTTAATTGCAATATTTTTCAAATGTAATATTTTTAAGTTTATTTATGTTTTTTTTTTTTTTTTTTGTGTCATTTCTCTCCCAATTTAGAAAAGAACTCGTGAGAAGCTGGTGAATGTATTAACTTTGTGTGGCCAAGAAGTTGGACTCACCAAAAACCCATCTGTAAGTGAAGCATATATGTTATCCATCCAGTATTAAATATTTAAAAACATGTCAGAAATCATTCCAAAGCACTTCCTACAGGTGATTTTCTCATCCTGTGGAGAACTGGACCTGACTGAACACCAGCCCAGTCTGGTGTCCTCTGAGGACGGCACGCGGGACACCGAAAACATGGATGACACCACTTCAGAACAGCAGTTCCGTGTATTCAGGGACTTTGACTTCCTGGACGTAGAACTGGAAGATGGAGAGGTGAGCAGATATTTAAAAAATGAAACCGAAATGATCAGTGCTTGTGAAATCTTTTGACTTCCAAATTACTTAGGCGAACTTTGTTTTGACTGCAGTAAAGTGGACCTTTGGGGCTGAGCATTAAACTTTCGCAAAGTATTAGTCAGAGATAAAGTGTTGCACTCTTTGCGCAATACCACTGTAATTTTCTTTAACTCTTTGTAACACATTCTCCTCTCCTTGTTTATGTCTGTGCCATCAAGGAGATGCAGGTAAGCCCAGGAGTCCACCAGTGTTGTGCTGTGTGCAGTAGGACAAGATGATATTGTGTTTACTCACATTCTGTGCATTGTGATGCATGTTCATAACTTTGCCTGGAAACATAATTTGGGTTTAAGCAATTTCACAGTGGCATGTCAAAACGGAATAATCTAAATTTGCACAATTAGATTGGATGAAATATAAATTATTTGGACATTTCCTCATTGCTGAAATGTGCAAAAGTTTTTAAATGTTATAAACATTTATTTAATTGATTATTTTTTACATTTATTTATTTTAAAATCACACTATTGTTTGTGATTTTTTTTTTTAAAAGCTGTTCGAAAGACATTTATAATGCTGCAAAAGTTTTTTTTTTTTTTTTTTTTTAAGTATTATGGTTTCCTCAATAATATAAAGTAGCATTACTAACAGTTATAAGAAATGTTGTTTTTGAGCACCAAATCAGCATATCAGAATGATTTCTGAAGAATCATGTGACACCGATGACTGAAAAATTCAGCTTTGCCATCACAGGAATAAATTACATTTTAAAATATATTAGTGTAGAAAACTGCTTGAATCGTAAGAATATTTCACAATATTATTTTATAATCTTGGTGGGCGTAAGAGACTTCTTTCGAAAATCTTGCCGGCCCTAAACTTTTGAACTGCGGTGCACACTTATGCAGTTTTATTATATTTCAGTATGTCTGCATTTTAATAGCCTGACCGTCTTAGTTTGCACTCTCTTATGAAATCATTAGAGTCAGTTCATTGAGGTCATTCCTCAAATTTCCTGAAGCTGCAATGCCACAGAGACATTTAAAAGGGCAGATTCAGCCTTTCAAATAAATTCTTCCTTCTGGATAAATCTGAAGCGTGTTTTTATAAAGCCATATTCTCATATGGAATGGAAGTCATATTACTCTTTGTAACAGTATCAAAGAGTTTTTTGCTTCTTTACCATTTTGTTTTGGTCAAGTATGATTATAAAAAATAATTAAAGCACAGTAAAAGTACATTTTCGCATTCAGTGTTTAAGTAAACTGCCAGGGGAAAGCATTTTCTAAACTGCAGAGCTGGATCCGTGTAGGAATGTGGATGTTGACTCTTGACTGTTGATGTCAAGGCATGTGGCTGCAGTGAGAAGTTGAACTTGAGCCTCCTCCAAAAAAAATGGCCTTCAGGCACTTTATTACTTACTCTACAAGAATGTTTTAGAATGTGTCCCTGTACTGCGGTTTCCCTACTGCGTTAATCCTTTATATAACTCACAGACTGAGCACCTTCACATATAGAGCATGACTGTGTGTGTTTTGAAATGTGGTTGTGTGTCATACCAATTGAGAGGGCTCTGTGTTTCTCTCGCTCTTTCTCTGACAGGGTGAGACAGTTGACAGTTTTAACTGGGGTGCGCGGAGGCGTTCCATTGACAGTCTGGACCAGGCTGAAGCCCAACCGATGGAGGAGGACAGCCAGCTCTCAGGAAGTTCGCCAAGCCTGTGTCCAATCGTCCATGATGATTCTGATGAGTCTTCTGAGGAAGAGTCCCTCACAGCCAGCCAGATCCTCTCAGCCTCACAACTAGTAATGTGGAATTCGTCCTTCTTTTTGTTTTGCACACTATTTACCTTAATGGATTAGTTCACTTCCAGACTAAATGATGTTCAGTCTTTCTTTCTTCAGTCGAAAGGAAGGTTTTTTAAGGAAAACATTCTAGGATTTTTCTCCATATAGTGGACTTCAATGGGGATCAGCGGTTTGAAGGTCCAAAACTGCAGTTTCAGTGCAGCTTCAAATGACTCTACATGATCCCTGCCATGGAGGAAGGGTCTTATTTTGTGAAACAGTCATTTTCTAAAAAAAATCAAAATGTGTATACTTTTCAAACACAAATGCTTGTCTTGCAGTGGATCGAACCAGTGTTTACAAAGCGAACGTGCAAAGACAGTCAGACGCCTTTTACAAAAAATTGTCCAACAACGATGTTGGACAATTTTGAAGCTATAGGAGAAAATGAGGCCCACCGTACCTTTCTAAACCAGAATACACAGACAAAGAACTAACTGCGCATGACCTTTCCAACATGGTTACGTAATGCATGAAGTCAAAAAAAATGTAAATGATAAAATAAACTCTCAAAAGAGAAACGATTCTCAGTGTGAAAAGTTTAAGCTTTGAAAGGTTAGTGAATTTTTTTTTTAAAAATATATGTTTTTTTTGTGTTGTTTGTTTTTTGTTATTATAGTATTATTTGTATTTCTTTATTTTATTTTATTTTATTTTATTTTATTTTATTTTATTTTATTCTATTTATATACATATATTTTAAATTAATATATGTAATATTTTTATGAAAAAATATAGAGTTGTATGAGTTTTATGAGACCAATATGATTGATTATTTTATTTTATTTTATTTTATTTTATTTTATTTTAATATATGTAATATTATTATTAGAAAATACAGAGTTGGTTGACCAATATGATTATTTTATTTTATTTTATTTTATTTTATTTTAATATGTGTAATATTTTTATTAGAAAATACAGAGTTGGTTGACCAATATGATTATTTTATTTTATTTTATTTTATTTTATTTTAATATATGTAATATTTTTATTAGAAAATACAGAGTTGGTTGACCAATATGATTATTTTATTTTATTTTATTTTATTTAATATATGTAATATTTTTATTAGAAACTACAGAGCTGGTTGACCAATATGATTAATTTATTTTATTTTATTTTATTTTAATATATGTAATATTATTATTAGAAAATACAGAGCTGGTTGACCAATATGATTATTTTATTTTATTTCATTTTATTTTAATGTGTAATATTTTTATTAGAAAATACAGAATTGGTTGACCAATGTGATTATTTTATTTTATTTTATTTTAATATATGTAATATTTTTGTTAGAAAATACAGAGTTGGTCGACCAATATGATTTTTTTATTTTATTTTATTTTATTTTATTTTATTTTATTTTATTTTATTTTATTTTATTTTATTTTATTTTATTATTTTATTTTATTTTCTAAAAGTCATTTCAACCACAAATGCTCATCTTGCAGTAGATTGACCCAGTGTTTACAATGCAAACATGCAAAGAAAGTCAAACGCCCTGCACAAAAAAAGGTAAAACAATGGACAATTTTAAAGTTGGAGTAGAAAATGAGTTCCTGTCATTTATTTTGTTTTATTTTATTTTATTTTATTTTATTTTATTTTATTTTATTTTATTTTATTTTGTTTTGTTTTGTTTTGTTTTTTGTTTTATTTTATTTTATTATTTATATACATATATATTAAATTAATATATGTAATATTTTTATTAGAAAATACAAGCGTTGGTTGACCAATATGTTTATTTTATTTTATTTTATTGAATTTCGAATTTGATATCAAATTTAACTAACTTTCTAAACTGAAGTACACAGACGAAAATCTAACCGCGCATGACCTTTGTAACGTGGTTACATGATGCGTGGGTCATGGGTTGCGGGTCGAGGTCAACTGGGCTCGTGTAGAGTCCTTTGAAGCTGCGTTGAAACTGCAATTTGGACCTTCAACCCGTTGACCCCCATTGAAATCCACTATATGGTGAAAAAACCTTTTTCTCAAAACATTGTTTCAGTTTCTTTCCTACTGAATAAATAAAGACATGAACATCTTGGATGACATGGGGGTGAGTAAATTATCAGAAAACTTTTATTCTGAAAGTGAACTGATCCTTTAATGTGATGTATGAAATAGGATATTCACTGTAGGCAGGATTTCTTCATTAGAATTTAATTGGATCGTGAAAAGAAAACTTTTGATGAAAGATTAGAAAACTTTTCTTTTATGGTATTTTTTATAATCTGTTTTATAGGAAACTATATTTTATGTCTATAATGTCTAATCAAGCTCTATTTCTCATTTCAGAATGTCAGCCTGTCTCCTACTGAGGAACTAAACCCCATGGACTCCCCACCCATCTCCTTTGACAACTCTCAAGCTGACCCACTTCCTCTTTCCACCCCAACGCCCAGCTTTGAGATCTCAGTACCCGAGGGCTCGAACCATCGGGTGAATAAGAGCTTCAAAATGGCTGATCTTTGGGGGCAGACACATTCCTACTCATACCGCACTTCAGTTCTTGAGTTTTTCCATTAACACGGTTGAAAAATAACTCTTTTTCTGTGCTTGCTTTATCTGTCTTGCTCTGCTTTTAGCATGGGTAGATTTTAGGTTGTTGGCTGATGTTATTTTCATGGGTGCATTAAATTAATCTACAAAACGGCATGGAATTGCAAGTATTTCTTGCTCTTCAAGAAGCTGCCCATTTCTATCTGCTAACCATTTCTCTGCTAACCGCTTTTTGTCTTTGAGGCCTACCACTGCCTACCACAGTCTCAGAAAGAGGCTCTGGATGAGCCACTAGGGCAATGTGTATGGCTTCTCTGTGGGTGGCAAGGCTATAACATCACTCACATGCTAAATGCTAGGGGTGCAAATAAAGAGAGTGTACCCATTGCCTGTGGCCGTAAATATGAGACCAGACCAGATTTTGGTCCTGCAATTTTTTTAAAGGTCTCTTAATATATGAATTTGACATTACTGAAATTTAAAAAAAAAAATTTTTTAATTGTAAATATTTTTGAAAAAAAAAAAACAAAGATAAAAAAGAAATGATGTTCAGCATGAAGAGTTTTAGTTTTGAAAGGTTAGTGAATATTTATTTATAAATATATGCGTTTTTTAATTTTTATTTATATGCATATATTTTAAATTAATACAGAGTTGGTTGACCAATATAATTTATTTTATTTTATTTTAATACATGCAACATGTTTATTTTTAAAAATACAGAGTTGGTTGACCAAAATTATTTTATTTTATTTTATTTTGTTTTATTTTATTTTATTTTATTTTATTTTATTTTATTTTATTAAACTAATACATGCAATATTTCTATTAAAAAAATACAGAGTTGGTTGACCAAAATTATTTTATTTTATTCTATTTGAAATTAATATATGCAATATTTTTATTTTAAAAAAATACAGAGTTGGTTGTCCAAAATTATTTTATTTTATTTTATTTGAAATTAATATATGCAGTATTTTTATTTAAAAAAATACAGAGTTGGTTGACCAAAATTGTTTTATTTTATTTTATTTTATTTTATTATTTTAAATTACTACATGCAATATTTTTATTTAAAGAAATACAGAGTTGGTTGACCAAAATGAGTATTTTATTTAATTTTTTATTTATTTTATTTTAAACTAATACATGCAATATTTCTATTTTAAAAAAATACAGAGTTTGTTTGACCAAAATAATTTAATTTTATTCTATTTGAAATTAATATATGCAATATTTTTATTTAAAAAAATACAGAGTTGGTTGACCAAAATTATTTTATTTTATTTTATTTGAAATTAATATATGCAGTATTTTTATTTAAAAAAATACAGAGTTGGTTGACCAAAATTAGTTTATTTTGTTTTATTTTATTTGAAATTAATGTATGCAATATTTTTATTTTTAAAAATACAGAGTTGGTTGACCAAAATTATTTTAT
>JAHKKF010494702.1:0-26813 GCA_019740295.1 Labeo calbasu | reverse complement strand
AAATAGTTGTATGTGTAAATATTGTCCTATCCTAACAGCTTGCAGATGATATATAACAGCTTTCAGATGATTTATAAATCTCATTTTTTTATTTTAGAGATTTATAAATCATCTGAAAGCTGATATATATAAAAGCTTAGGACTGGTTTTGTGGTCCAGGGTCACATATAATGCTTCCCAATTTAGTTTAGGGATTATTTTGTTTTTTAATCCCAGTAACATTAAAGCGGTCAGCTAATACGTATTCAGGGCAGGCATTTCATATTTGTTATTTTAGCAGTTGTGCATAATGACTTTGGGTTTATGGTGGTAAACTCAGGTTTTATTTCTCATAGTGAGCTGTGGATAGATATTTAATAAATGAGAATATATGCAGCCTGGTTGTGTCATCCGACACGTTATTGATGTATATTTTGCTTTTCAAATGCAAACGTCTGTGAGAAGTTCAGTTAAGTTGAAGTAAAAATCCCATTCATTAGGGGTATTCTTGGTTCTGAAAATAACTTGTAAATATTTAAAGACAGACCTACTGTGAGTTTCAAGGTTGTTAATCATTGGTATGCTTTTGTTAAAGGCATCAACCAGTATTATTGCAACTTATTTTTTAAATAATCATGTGTACAAGTGAGATTTCTGTTGAAAACTATATTACCTATGATTCTGCAGAGCAAATCACGGCAAAAGAGCTCTTTAGCACCCATTAAACATGCAAATGACATAGCGTCAGTTTCCCAAAGATTACATATGTATTCGGCAAAGAAACCTATTGGGAAAAATACTTCTGAAACCAAGGCTGCAAAAAAAAAACTGGGCAGACACTGTTACACTTTATTGAAATTAATTATGAGTAGTGCATGATGCTAAATCATTTTCATCTTGATTAAGGTATGATAATATGAGTATTTTAGTTCAGCTATAGAGGGTTTTCACAATGCGTCATTAATCGGCCATATTGGTTGCAGTGAACTGAACGAAACTTGCATATTTTGCTGATCTTATCTCCAGTATGGCCGTGCATCCAGGTAACTAACCAAACCGTGACATGAGTGCAAAACCTCTATTGCTTTAAGAACTTCTGTTTTTATTCCAGGTTTGTTGGAGGAAAGCTGAACATGTGTTATAATGCTGTCGACCGGCATGTGGAGAATGGAAGAGGCGATCAAGCAGCTGTTATTTATGACAGTCCGGTTACTGGCACTGAACAGGTCATCACATACAAGGAAGTGCAGGAGCAGGTAACACTGAAAATGCGGTCACAGGAAAAAAATTGTGTTGTCAATACTGTAGCGCTGTAAGAAGGTACAGTTTTCACATTCATGACCAACTTGAACCTGTTGTAAAATCCACATTGGGAAATGTTTTTGGACAAAATTCAGTCGTTTCAGTAGGAATTGACATGATGGGAAATTGTGTGGATTCCTATTAAAATGACTGGATTTCGTTGACAAAAATATGCCAGTGTTTTAAAGTGTTAAATCTTGAGCCTTTGAAAGCAAGAACCTTCCTCCTCTTCCAAAATGCTGGACCAGTTTGCGTTCAGTGTCTATTTTTTGTTTTTTTGTTTAATATGACTCTAGTTTGTCCTTGAAATTCAGCATCCACACCCTTTGTAGGTGTCCAAGTTGGCAGGTGTCCTGGTGAGGCATGGTGTGAAGACGGGTGACCTGGTGGTGATCTATATGCCCATGGTGCCTCAGGCCATGTTCACCATGCTGGCATGTGCCCGTATCGGTGCTACCCACAGCCTCATATTTGGAGGATTCGCCTCTAAAGAGCTCTCCATCCGAATCGACCATGCTAAGGCAAGGCATTGTTTTTTTATCATGAAAATTAATAACACAAAACTATTTTTGTAAATGCATATATCTGCTGAGACCGCAAAAGCCGGTTCCCCTCCTGAATCATTATTTCCCCCACAGCCCAAATTGCTGGTGACAGCATCATTTGGCATCGAGCCGGGCAGAAGAGTGGAGTACATTCCCCTGGTAGAGAAAGCTCTGGAGCTCAGCAGTCACAAACCTCACAAAGTCCTCATCTACAACCGTCCCAGCATGGTGAGCTCCCAGAAACCCCACGGCCCCTGGACGCCAGTCTCATTATCAAACTGGCACACTTTCCACTGCCTATTAACTGTTAAAAGAGAAGATAATGCAGTGAGAAAATAAAAATGCTAATGTGGTCCCCTTTCTAAAAGAGAGTACCTCTAAATTCAACCTTGACGTCCTCTTTTTCAAGGAGGCTGGCACTTAACCAATATCAGCCACTGTAGGAAGGAGTTAGTCATTTTTATAGCTGCAATAACATATCATTTAAAAAATTATTAGGAAATCAAATGTTCAGAGCTCTCAGCATTTGGGTTGAGTCTTTTTTTCTGTTAATGTGTCTTAAATTAGTTTTCTCATGTTGCTACATCTATGTTGATTTCACAACGCAGGGAATTACTTAAGCTTCATCCTGTGTTGTCATGGAAACTGTTAGCAAATAGCTTTTTGATTTTCCAACGGTTTGGGATACGGGATAAATCCCGCATGGTTGCTGAAGATGAACACATCTTGGAAATATTTGAGTTAAAATCATATGGGAGGGGAGAATCAGAGCGCTGATTGTCTTTTAGAAGATTTCTACATGGCTGGATCTTATGTATGGAAGATTTTATAATATTCAGAACTACTTGATTGGAATTTGAAACAGTATCAGCATGCATAAATCATGGCAGAATATATTTTTTAGGGGAACTATTTATTTTAGCCACCCTAAACACTAGAAATATCAATAGAAACTACGAAAGTATATAAATATATTAAAATAGCACTGCTGCCTTGACTTGAGCAATTTTTTTTTTTTTTTAAGTGATAGTCCACTCAAAAATTGTCGTTTTTTACTCACTCTCATACTGTTCCAAACCTGTGTCGCAATTTTGAAGAATGTTAGTAACCAGTTTTAAAATTCTATTGATTTGATTGTATTTTTGTCCATATACAATGCCTTGCAAAAGTATTCATACCCCATCATTTTTTTTTCACGTTTATGTTGCAGCCTTAGGTTAAGCTGCTTTAAATTACTGTTTTTCCTTATACACCATAATGACAAAACAGATTTGTGAACACTTTGCAAATTTATTAAAAACAAAAATAAGTTTAAATAAGTGAAAAAAAGTTAAAAATAACTGAAGCACCTTTACAGCCTCAAGTCTTTTTGGGTATGATACAAAAAGTTTTACTCGTCTGCATTTGCCAGTTATCTGCCATTCTTCGCCTCACCTCTTCACCTCTCAAGCTCTGTCGGCTTGGATGGTGGCTGGCAGACATTTTCAGGTTTCTCCAAAAAAAAATGTTGTGTAAAGCCTTCTACACTGCACGATTTTAGCAATATGGGATCGTTGCTGATTACACTGTGCGACATGGATCTAATAAACTTGGGTGTGACATGCATGTAAACTGTACGACACCTATTGACTTGTAGGCTACGACGCATGTTACTGTAGAAGAATAAAACGTCATCAGTAAACAAAAAGAGCATAATGAATCACACTTTGGCAGTTGTAGTTTTTATGTGTGCTGAAAAAAGCGGAAGCGGTGAAAGAGGAAGGAAAAAGACCTTGAGTTAAGCAGTTTTATGTTGTTTTCATGTTGCATTTTTATTGGCTGGTCTGTAAACGTGGGTCGCGGCAGCAAACACACCATGTGATGATCAGGCTGAATTTCTGACACTGTCAGAAAATGATTGTAGGCTATCTTTGGATGCAAGACCGTGACAATGGCTGTCTTTGAACCTCTCTCACTGTACGACAAAGGACTATTATGAGCCACAATCACAGAAATCACCATGGTTGTTTCACGAATCGTGCATTGTGCAGAGGGCTTTAAAGCCTAGGTTGTGGCTGGACCACTCAAGGACATTCACAGAGTTGTCTATAAGCCACTCTTGCTGTGTGCTTAGGGTCATTGTCCTGTTGGAAGGTGAACCTTCTGCCCAGTCTGTGGTTCTGAGTGCTCTAGACTTGGTTTTAATTAAGGCTTAATTCAGTTTTAGTTGTTTTGGTGCGTTGAGCTTTCCTTCCTTCTCCTGACGAGTCCCTCAGTCCCTGCCGCTGAAGAAAAGCCCCACAGCATGAGGCTGCTACCATCATACTTTACTCTGCAGGTGATGAGCAGTGCCTGGTTTCCTCCATATACCGTATGATGCTTGGAATTGAAGTTCATCAGACCAGAGAATCTTGTTTCTCTCAATCTGGGAGTGCTTTAAGTGCTTTGTTACAAAGTGTGTTTTCATGTGTCTTCACTGAGGTGGATTGAGTTTGGCCACACTGCCATAAAGCCCAGATCAATGGAGCGTTACAGTGATGTTTGTCCTTCTGTAAGTTTCTCCCATCTGCATATAAGATCGTGGCGCTCAACTAGAGTGACCATCAGCTTCTTGGTCACCAGTCTAATTAAGCCCCTTCTCCATAAATTGCTCAGATTGGTCAGGAGGCCAGCTCTAGAAAGAGTCCTATTTGTTCCAAACTTCTTCCATTTTGGATAATATAGGCTATGTGCTTCTGTGAACCTTCAATGCAGGAGAATTTTTTTTCTTTAACTCTTCCCCAGATATGTGCCTTGATGCGGTTTTGTCTCTAAGCTCTACAGGCAGTTCTTTTTACCTCAGGGCTTGGTTTTTGCTCCGATATGCATTTTCAGCTGTTAGATCTTTTGTTGAGAGGTGTGTGCCTTTCCAAATCATACTCATTTCGAATGGATTTGCCACAGTTTAACTCCACTCAAAGTGTAGTAACATCTACAAGCAATATGAATGTTCCTGAGCTCAATTTGTCAAAATCAAGTGTCCCAGAAAAGGGTATGAATACTTATGCAATGGAATCATTTCAGTTTTGTATTTCTTTTAAATGTGCAAAGTTGTTACAAACCTGTTTTCTGCTTTGTCATTATGGTGTATGAATTATAGATTGATGTGGAAAAAAATAATTTAAAGCAATGAACAAGGCTGCAACACAACAAAAAGTGAAAAAAATGAAGGGGTATGAATACTTTTGCAAGGCACTGTAATGGAAGCCATTGGGAATAGAAACTGTATGTTTACCAATATTCTTCGAAATATCTTCTTTTATGTTCTACAGAAGAAAGTAAGTCATACAGGTTTGGAACGACATGAGGGTGAGTGAATAATGACAGAATTTTCATGTTTTGTCCCCACAGGAAAAGGTGTCTATGCGTCCTGACCTGAGTTTGGACTGGGAGGAGGAAATGGCGACTGCCCGCCCTCACGACTGTGTGTCCGTCCCCGCTAATCATCCTCTGTACGTCCTGTACACTTCCGGCACTACTGGTACTCCTAAGGTGAATTCTTGTTTATGACAGAACACAGCGATAAAGCACAGAGCTGAGGGAATGGATGAAATTGTTTACTGTGGAATAGATCCATTCTGTCAGGAGCTTTGTTTATTGCATATTGTGTTAGCTGGAGATCACGAGCAGCACACCTTTTTAAACTCTCTTGTGTATTCAAGATAAGAAGGCGGGTGCTCATTTTAGTATGAAGTGTGAAGCCTGTGGCTGTGATGTTGCCTGATACAGGCTTTTTGCTAACAAAAAAATAACAAAGTATTATGGCACTGCCATATATTTTGGTCATGTACCTAGAAATATCATGCAATTACTATTTGGTTTGTTTTCAGGTTAAATTTAAATGATCCTGTATTATGAAACATGCAAATACTATTTGGGTTATTTTCAGATTAAATTTAAATGATCCTGTATTATTGAAACATAATGAGTAGGAAGTCATTTTTGGAACTGTCAGACAGAAATTACATACTTTTTAAAAATTGTGTCTTAAAGTAATTAAACCAGAAAAAAAGTTTAAATAATAATAATAGTTTTTTTTTTTAATAATGTAATGATACTTGGTAATAGAAAATATTTACATATATTTTTACTAAAACTATTTTTTGTATATTGAAGTAATGCTGAAATTACATTTTGTATTCATTTTCAAACACAATAAGTACCATGTAAATAATACTTGTTTTTTGTAAACAATTACATTTGAATGATCCTGTGTTATTAAAACATCATCAACTGGAGGTCATTTGAACCATTCTCCATACATTTTTTTTTCAGAGAATGAGCAAAAAGTAAAATACAGTAAAAATATTGTTTAAAATAATAGTGTCTTGAAACCATATAGCAATGGTTTGTAATAAAAAGAAATATTTACACATTTTTACAAATACATCTTATAAAATGGATAATGTCACATTTTTTTCTGGAAACATTTAAATTATGACATTTTAAAAAAATATCTGCATATTCCTTAAAAAAATAATTGTTACTAGTGTGTCTGCTTACTATAGGACAGTGTTACGTTAAGAAAGTGTTACAATGTACAAAAAACAATAAACTCTTAATTTAAGGTATCATGTTTTGTCATTATGTGAATAGTTGCTGATCAGGTTCGTTGAAAGAAACACTGAAAGCGCCTCTCTTTGCTCTTTCAGCAAATTACCGTAATTATTTTAATAAGCAGTATTTTCGTCGCAGCTGGCTTGACTGGGTATTTTCAAGCTGCGGGTGGTTGCGTCCAAAATATCCCATGTCAAGTTAAAATTCCTTAAAATCATTGCAGTATTCACAGTGTTGTTTCATTTTGTATCACCAGAAGATAATAACTGCAAATGTGTTGTGAATATTTAATCAAATGTCACTCATCCTTAATGTTTAACTTGTAATTGCAACATGATCCAGTCAAATGTCCAGGCGGCTAACCCCTGCCCTTTTTCAAAGCCTGTTTGCCATTCTGCTCACTTGTTCTACTATGGTTCCGCCTCTTAGTAACATTTTGTCTGTTGAACAGCACCTTGAAATTTACATTAGCATGCCTTAGGTGCTGTTCAATCCCTAACAACTCACTTTTATATGTACACTGACTGAAAACGAGGCAGGAGAAGAGAGAACAAGGAGCACAGGAGGAAGTTACAAAGCCTGAAGGCTGAGCGAACAAAACACAGCTCTCCACTGAGCCAGACTCCAGTCGGTATGAAATATCTGGCCCAAGGCAACGCTGCCCTGTACATAAACCACTTGCTAATAGGCCGTGCTCGCTCACGCACACACCTCAGATTTATGTGTTTGGCACAGGGAGGATCTAATTACCTTCTTACAACTCAAAATGGTCCCTCAGTATCAACCCTCAGCCTGATTTGCTAATGATTTACTGACAGTCGGGACAAAATTAATTGTAATGTGAATAATTCATTGTATGTTTTGTTCATATCATATACTTACACCTAGATGTATTTTTTTACATGCTGAACTTTGATGGATAAAATAAAATACATACATAAACATTAGAATAATTATTTAAATTTCAAATAAAATAAAGGTCAATTGTATTGCCTTAATTTTAAAGTCGATTTTTGTTTTGTGTTTACTATACTTATACTGTAAATATAATAATAATTTAAGAGTTTTTGTTTTAAGAAATTAAAAGTTTAATTAGGTAAGGACACTTAACGACAGTAAAAACGTCTTTAAAAATATATTGTCCACTTCACTGTCCATTCATGTTTTTTGTAGGCCAGCCATCTCAATATAGTTGTTATTATTATTCAATATTATTGACTAATTATGTATAATTTTTATTTTTTTTTGCTTTCACACTTAAGTCACTTAATTCACTTTTTACTGCATTTCCATAGTTGCATAAAATTTCCCTAAATTTAATGTAAATAGCGGATTAAAATTTAAAGTGCATAATAATATCATAAAGCAATCCCATTTTTTTTTTCTCTTTTGCTCTCAACAGGGTGTTGTCAGAGATTCAGGAGGATATGCTGTGATGTTAAACTGGACCATGTCTAATGTTTACGGACTAGCTCCTGGTGAGGTAGGTCAGGATCTGTGATTTTTGCAAGGAGTCATGTCATGACAAATTAAATTTTCTTTAATCTTTGGAAAACACTTCCTTTCAGGTCAAAAAAGTGTTTGTTTAGAGGTTTATTAAAAAGTTGCATTAAATGACATATAAAGAAAAAAAAAAGACCAAAAGAAAAACATGCTGATTTGAAAGTGACTTCTTTTTGAATTGTGCATCATATATCGCTTTACTAATAAAAATAGACAGTGGATCTTTTGTCCTGCAAAATTCTGCCGAAATTTCACTAATTAGTAGCACCTTTGGAAACAAGCATCTCAAGTTTATTTTTAACAAGCTGTTTGATTATTTTAATCCAGCCTTGGATGACCCTGTCAAAATGTAATGCTGTTTTTGCAAGCAGACAAAATACTATGTTAAACGTGATTTTAATTGATTTTCATTTCTGTGAATCCCAAGAATCGATTAGTTCTAACTTTTCATTTAATGAATGGAATGTTGCGTGCCTCCCATCCAGTAAGTCACAATAAGCTTTGTGCTTTGTTACTTTTGATTTGAAACAAAGTCTCAGATTTCAGGTTCTGTCCATTTTATAACAACATTCAAACAATAAATGCCGTTTTGGTGCTATTTAATGTGGAGTGACAGATTGCTGTAGTGCTTCAGTTGAAGAGAAGTGCCAGAAAACTGATTTAATACAAATTCCAGCATGAAATAAACATGAATAAACGGCCAAAGATATGTTAAAAGAAAGAGTACAACTTACCGAAACCCCTTAAAAAAACGTATCACACTGTCTCGCACTGTTTAACCTACACATTTCTGTCTGTCAGGTCTGGTGGGCCGCGTCTGACCTTGGCTGGGTGGTGGGCCACTCATATATCTGCTACGGTCCACTTCTACACGGCAACACCACTGTGCTCTACGAGGTATGGGACAAAAATGTGTGAATGTGTCACAGCATTTGACCTGTGGACCGCACCAGCTAGCTCTCAATTATCTACTGTTGTGGTCTACCGGATCCGCACGCTCATGCTGGACTGAGCTCTCCAAAGTCTGTACTGTGAATTTTTTTGTAGGCTCTAGCAGTCTTTTCTCTCAGGGATTGAGTGCAAGGATGAATGACTCTCTCCAGCAAACTTCCGGAATCACTGGCTCAGTTTAACTTTGTTGTGCTTTCGATTTGCTGTTGTATTTCATAAGCTTTTGTACTGTTACCAGAACAGCTCTCATAGTTTTCAAATAGTTCTCCTCACCGAGATCACAGCATGAATACTAAAATCATTTGCGCTCGATGGGAGGCGATCAGAGTGTGTTTGGTTTCTTGTCAAGGTGAATTCAGCGTTGCCGTCGCCTCTGCTGATTAGATGTGTTGTCTCGCTCCACAGGAGAAAATGGAAGATGCTCACAGAATTTATTAGTCTGCTGTAATGGAAGTTTGATTTCAACAGATCTCTCATACAATGTCAATATCCGTAGCAGAAGGACTTCAGTGTGTTTTAATTAATGTCTTTTGTAATTATGCACATCCATGGTAGATTCAAGCCTATTAGTTTTATTCTATTTTATTCTGTCGACATGCCAAACCTAATCTTATTTATTCAGTAGTGGTGTTTGCTAAAGGAAAGCCTTTTAATTTGTTGATGCCAGTAAACCTAAATAAGACAATCCCCATAGCTTTGTAAAATATTTATACTATGTAAGGAAATATTACAGACATTATTTTTTTTTAAATTGGCGTTTATGTTTTCTTTATACAGGTCTAAAGTAGGAATGCTCATTTTAACCGGTTAACCGTTAAACGACAGAAAGAATTTAGACCGGTTAACACAATCAGTTAAATGGTTTAAAAGGTCATTACATTTTTTTTCAGTAAATCATTTGTTGGATGGTTAATATAAAATTAAATTGCATTTTCGAGAGGAAAAAAAAAGATAAATCGCATAGGCCTCTAACGTTAAGTTGCATTTTAATATTACATTCAGAAACAGACCTAATGCAGAAGCGAAATATTTATAAACACTATAAACATGGGCTAGGCTATTGCACTCCATTATCACTCCACAAAAAAATCCTTTCAATTTAACAGTATTCAGAAAAGAACAAGAATGAAAAATATAAGAAGCTAGGCTAACGACAAGCCAAAACATATTAATTTAGGCTAAAGCGAAAACATTATTTATTATCTAAACCCAATTTTGTACTTCACTCGCATTCCAATATACACATAAAACTAATTGTTTGGCATAATATCAAGGTAGTATATTAATAACGATTAAGCAGTGTGATTTTTCCATATGTTTGGCTGATTGTATTTTATTATGATAATGGAAAGGCTGCTTTGTCAAGTTAGCAATGCTTAACTGAGTGCGCATGCAGTGCCGGCACAGTAACTTAATTGAAATTGTAAACAGTTTGCTTTTATTTGTGTACATTCGCAATATAAGCAATTCTTTGTGCTTTTGTAAAATAAAGAAAAATAGGATGCCGCTTTCAGCCGTCCTCCTTTTGCGCAGCACAAAAAAGAACCAAAACTTTGCATGCTAACTACTTGTTGCACAGTTTTTTCTTTCATTTTGTTTGTCATATAGGCCTATTCATGCATTATATATGTAGCCTAGCTTTTTTATTTTTTTTCTTCGTTCGCAGAAGTGCTGCAGATTTGTGATGTGTCCATGTGAATCATCGTGGTCTGTTGTTTGCTGCCTTTTGCGCATGTTTAATTAATAACAAATGTTGGTGTTTTTAACGGGTCATAGACACTTATCCTTTCTAAAATAATTAAAATCAAATTTAAATTCATTTTGACAGTTAACAGTTAATAATCAGTTACTGAGCGTCGATTGTCGGTTAGGAAAGATAACTGAAATGAACATCTCTAATCTAAAGTCATAAATTATTAATATCTTGAAAATATATGTCATTAGTCCAAAATAATATTAATCGTGTAAGGGATAATGTGCATCTAGCTGGTTGTTATCGCAAAATAAAACCCAGACGCAAAATAAGTAAATAATTACGCATAGTTGAAATATTTTATTAGCTCATTAAACTCAAAAGAAAAACAAGCAGATTTGTGCATAGACAAACTTTTGAAACATATAATTCTTTACATTGTACAAAACAATCATTCTAGCAAATAGTCGAACACTTCAACAATATTATCTACTATTACTACTACTATTAAAGTCGTCCTTTTTTTACACCAAATACAGTCAATAACTGAGATGCAAGATGACGGCAACTGCATTTGAATGAAATAAGAGAGCATGTCTGCAATGTGATACGAGAGATGAGAGACAATACAGTCCTGAAGTTGTGCTGTTGATGTTGATCATTATTTAGGAATAACTGACCTCAGAATGCTGCAAATGGCCAATCAGAATAAAGCATTTCAGAGAGCCGTGTAATCAGATTCATTTTTGTGTAGTGCATATCACACTATATGTTGGTCCAGCACAACATTTTTTCATTTATTTTTTGTTTTCTATCAAATTTCTCCAATGTAAGAACTCCTGCACTAGTACGCTTGACCTGTTATTGCTAATGCTTGGGTTTAAAGAAAGATCCCCAAACTGAAAATTCTCATCATTAATTCACCCTCATGACATCCCAAATCTCTAAAAATATTTTAAGTGTTTTTTTTCCATAAAATGAAAGTTAATGGGGTCCAATTCTGTTTGGAAACCACCGTTCCTCATAGTGTGGTCTTTTGTGTTACAAACAAAAGTCAGACCAGTTTGAAATGAAATGAGGGTGAGGAAATGATGACAATTTTCAGGATAAGATGACAGGAAAGGTGAGCTTTTATCTTCTAAGCAGTCGGTCATCATACTGTTTTCTCCTGGTGGACTATAAAATGGGCAAAACAACACCAACAGCAGCATAATATTGAAACTATGGGCTGTTTTGCCTGAAAAAAATGGGCGTACAATTTACTTTCGGGTAGACTTGTATGGCTTACTGTAATGTAAATGATGTCTCTAACTGAAATATGTAGTAGAAAACCCATCAAAGATTTACGTTATTTTAAAAAATCCACATTGTCTTATACATAATATTTTTACTATGGGGGGGTGCCATTTTTTTCGGTGACACGGAATGGTTGCAGTCAGTAAGCTACTGCCACTACCTTTTGCTATTTTTACCGCAACACAACTTGGAAAATAAAATACTGATATGATGACCACAGCTACTGAAAGAGCTTAAAGGTGGTGATGGATAAAAGTGTAGGTTTAAACCAAATGCCATACCATCGATTTTCCTCACAAGGAATATAAACGCCCTGGACATTGAGTGAAATCCACAATGAGAAACTCTTTCAGTGACTGCGGCATCATGACAAGCCTCTGCATGTTTACAGGATGGCATCTAGCGTTTCTTGTCTCTGCCATTTGTAAGTTCTTTCAGTAGCTGTGGTCTACTAAAAGCCTCAAACGCATCAGGGCTGAAGTTGAGAGAACAAAGACGCATGTCTTTAGGAAGTTTTATTGCCTACAGGCATCTTCCCTTTCTTTTCTCCTCTTTTTATCGCTAGGAAAACAGTGAAGACTTGCTTTGGTTCTCGTTGCCCTTCGACTAAAAATTACTATCAAAAGCCACACAATGTAGCATTGTATCAGTGTGGTGTTTTCCGAGTTGTGTTGCGGTAAAAAAATAACAACAGTTAGTGCCAGTAGCTCACCGAGTGCAACCGTTGCACGTCACCAAAAATAATGGCGCCCCTCATAGTCTAAAATATGTATAAAACAATGTGGATTTTTTTTTTTAAATAACGTACATTTTTGGAAATGTCTGGTAAATTTCACAATTAATTACAAAGAAACAACAAATAACATTGAATTAAAAATTACATTTTTAAGTTAAAAGACTGAACAGTATGTTCTTGTAAAACATACATTGTGTTGAATCATTTATGTTACATAAAAAAGAAATGATTCAGTGGGGAAAACAAAACAAGCATTAAATGCCTGCCAATTGCTGATTGATTGCGACGTGCAGTGGATGCAGATTCTTGTTTTGTACGTTGTAAATCAAGTACAAACCTGTTTTCTTGTTCAGTTAACAATTATTCCTTGCCAGACATTGTTTTTTCCTTTTACTTTCCATATTTGGATTCAGACCTTATCTTTTTGTTTCTATAACAACATTCAAATGTCACAATAATTATTTGTTTTCTTTGTTCAAAGCTTGCCTAGGACGTATCTAAGTCTATTTTAAGTTAAAAATTGATTGCCCATTTTTCCCACACTGAAACACACACAAATACTGTTCTAGCAACAAGATGAGAGATTCATGTGTGATCCGTTTGATTTGTCCCTGTTAATATGTAGTCATTGTTTAGTTTTGAGAAGCATGGCAGAAACATGAATATTTGAACAGCTCAGTGTTGTGAAATGCTCCTTGAGTGTGCAATCTCCTTGCAACAGTATTATGCTGTTTCTTTGCCATACGTTTGGCCCATCTGCCACCCAGGCACCTTTCCAAGCCACTCTCCATTTCAAACACATCCTTGATTTAATATTCACTTCCCAACCGCTGCAAATGCCCATGCTGATCCCGTTTTGACACCAGAAGACTTCTGTACACTTCCAAAATGTTGGAAAAATTGTTATATTTGCAACAAAGGACTGCACAAAATATTGAACTTTAGCAGCTTCTGTAGGAAGTGCTGCAACTTCCTCTAGGACTTTCTATTTGTGAATCTTTAGTCATTTTGTTAGATGTTTTCTAATATGTCATAATATTCATTTAAGTATAATATTAATCCACGTCATAGTTTATTAAGATTTTGTTCTATCATTTATGCATTCAGATGCTATAAGCTGTTGCTGTTTCCGCAGGGCAAACCTGTAGGGACTCCGGATCCCGGGGCCTTCTTCCGTGTGATGTCTGAGCATGGGACGGCCTCCGTGTTTACCGCTCCCACTGCTATCAGAGCCATTCGCCAACAAGACCCTCAGGCAGAACACGGGAAACGGTACCCGCTCAGCAGGTAACCACAAATCTGTTCCTGTTCAGATAATAGCTCACAACATGTAACATATGCAGTAAAGCAGCTATAAAGAGTGTGTTTTATTTTTCTATCAGTGGTGACTGCACAGGAGTCCCCTAAAATATTATGACATGTTTATGTGTGTGCGTGTGCATATATCTTTTTGAAAGAAGGCTCTTATGCTGTTTATATGATCAAAAATACAGTAAAAACAGTACTAATGTGAAATATTATTATGATTCATAATAGCTCTTTTCTATGTGAATGTATTTTAAAATTTAATTTGTTCTGATGATGGCAAAGGTACATTTTCAGCATCATTACTCCAGTTTTTAGTGTCACATGATCATTCAGAAATCTTGCTAATATGCTAATTTGACGCCCAAGCAACATTTCTTATTTTTTTCTTTAGAAAACATTAAGCAAATCTAAATTATTCCAAATGTTTGGCCGCCAGTGTATATACAGTGGTTCCAAAATATTTTAGACATGTCAGTCACACTTAAGAATATCTGAAAGTCATTGCATTAGAAAGGTAATATCAAGTGGCAAATAATGCTGCTTTTTTTCCCAAAATACTTTTTCTGAATCAGTTTGAATCTAATTATTTTAACGTGGATAAAAAGTGGGACTTTTTCATAGTTTTATTTCCTTCAGATTCAATATTTATTGATTTATTGAACAGGAAAGTGTCCCAATGCTTTTTGTCTTCATTTTGAACAATATGTCTATTGCTTTATATTTTGCAGACCTCATTTTGTGAAATATCTTTTTTGAAATGCATTCTTATGCCATTTCTTTACAATAAATGCAATGTGTTTTGCTGTTTTGTTACATAATGCAAAATGCAAAATGCTGTGTTGTAATTGTGGCTTATGTGACTAAATACTTTTTGGGACCACTCTATATATAAAAGTATCAGTGTTTTTTATTTAATAAAAGTGTACAATATTACACATTACTATTGCGTTGTTTGTCCATTTATTTTTTTAAAAGGTGGTGAATTATTTATTTGAAACCAGACCTTTGGTCTGAATACTTTAGGTCCCACTGTATATTGGGTGGTCTTAACAACTACACTCTAAAAAATGCTGGGTTAAAAAACAACCCAACTTGGCAGCAAATATTGGATAGAACACATGCTGGGTTATTTTGAGCCAGCTGGTTGGGTTAAATGTTTTTACCAAACATGCTGGGTTATTTTATTTAAGTCATCTATTGTTTAATTATTATTAATTATTATATCGCTAGCTTAAAATGGACTGAAACGTATAAAAACACACACAGAATTACTAGAGAGAAAAGCAATAATCAAAAGATGAATATTTATTATTAAGCAAGAACAGTTGAATTTATTTGTAAATACAGCATAGTTTACAATATTACATACATTTAAACTAGTTTAACAAGCATTTTAGACATAAAAAAATTAACATTTAAAAGTGCCATATTAATTTTAGTGTATTCATCGAACTTCAGACCGCAGCCTCGTGTTTCACTCGTAGTTGAAAGATCCTGTGACTGACTCCAAAACCTGCCCATAAACAAACAGTACTGACATTAGAGAACATATTTTAATATCAAATTAAATTAAACTCAGTACTATAACGAATGAAATCCATTTATTTTATGCAAGGCAAAAGGTGTTTCCATCATGCAAAGTGACAGCTGTTGACGCAGCTCGTCCTTATGTTGCGCTGCATAAAATAATACAATTTACAGCACAGTAAAGACTTTAGAAATTAAATGAAATGTATACAAACCTTTATTTCGCTGAAGAATTGCACCAAATCAGCAGCACTGATAACCGGTATTTCCTGTAGAGGACTCAAAAAGCCTGCGCTCTGACTGTAACAGCTGGGTTGTTTCATCTGAGACAGGCTTAATCAAGCAGTTGGGTAGAAAAAAATAACCCAGCGCTAAAAACCACTCAGCACCTGGGTAAAAAATATGAGAAATAACCTAATAAAATGACCCAACATGTTGAACCCAGCATTTGGGTTCAAAATTACCTGGCACCTGGGTAAAAACATTTAAAAACAACCCAATAAAATGACCCAACAGCCTGAACCCAGCATTTGGGTTAAAATAATAACCCAGCATTTTTCTGAGTGTATGCACTTGCATTTAAATTAAATTATTTGATACAATGCACTTACTTTTTACATACATGTTTTTACATTGATCTTATATTTTACAAAATATACCTGCCTGTAATTACATCTGTAGTTAATTTTTGATATTACATTTATAATTACACTGTTGATCCATCCCTTACACCTTAACCCACCCTTAAGCCTACCCATACCACCGAACCTGTCCCTAACCTTTCCTGTATCCCACCTCAATGGCAGCAAAAGTGTTTTGCAATACAATATAAACACAATAAATGCATTGTAATTGTTGTTTGATGTAAGTACATAGTAGTTAAGGCCACCTAATATATAAAGTGGGACTATTTTTTTCTTTCCCACACAAAAGTAAGGCTTCTTTATTAGCAGAGATCTCAGATAGATGGGACTTGACAACAAATGGCCAATAATGTTAATAATGGTTTCAGTAAGTAACAGTGTATAATATGGAAAGCGAGTGCACAGCCTCGAAGCACAGTTGCATTTATTTCTAGCAAAAATATATTACAAATACAGTTTTACCCAACAGAGCTGGGTAAAGTCATTACTTTAAGTCATTTCCCTGCTTAGTTGCAGTTTAGGGAGCAGCACTGTAGACAGAAAATATAATAGCTGTAAAAACACCTATTTTAGTTGTATATTATGTCTGAAAAAATGCACATTCTGTGGATATTTCTTTTTTGTGAATGTAATTATTGTTATCAGATGTTATTGCTATGAGAATCTTTAAATGGCTTCAGGCGTAGACATTAAACAGCGCTAGTTTAATAGAAATGCCATTACAGTGTTGATTCTACTGTGGATTTTGTTTCTACAAACACCATGTTGCTGTTTGTGTGGCAGAGCGTTGGGAGGGAAAAAGTACAGTTACCATGGCGATAGTAACGGATGTGTTTCAATAAAGCAGTATAGAGCTTCTATACATTGGTTATGGCTTTGATTTAAGCTAAAGCACATCTGCGTTATAGTGCAGCAATTCCTTTTGTTCCCTGCAGTCAAATAATACTCTGCTAGTAATAACTATTCAGTGCCCATTTAAAGGCTCAGTCACATAGCCATTAATCATTTACATAAATGTCCAGTTAATAGATGGTTATGAAAACTCACACCCCAGAGAAAAAAGAACCACTGATTTCCAGGCGAAAAGAATCACATTCATGTTTGGTGGAGGTATACTACACCTTCACCCTTTTATCATTAGGAATATCACTACACTTACAATGTTAGTCAAGTTTCACTGTGCAAAAAAATGCTGTTTACAGTATAAAACCCATGAAAGATTTAAGTTATTGGAAAAATTCACATGGTTTAATACATATTTTGGACTATGGTGGGCAGCATTATTTCGATGACGTCCAATGGTTGCACTCTGAAAGCTAATAGCGCTACCTGTTGCTATTTTTAACTCTGAAAGTAAAATACTGATATGATGCAACATTGTGAGGCGATGTAAGTCTTCACTGCTTCCTAGTGATAAAAAGAGTAGAAAAATATGAGAAGATGCCCGTTGATGAATAAAACTTCTTAAAGATCTGCATCTTTGTTCTCTCCACTTTAGGCCTGATACCTTTGAGGCTTTTAGTAGAGCACAGCTAGGGAAAGAGCTTACAATGGCATAAACAAGAAATGCTAGATGCCATTCTAAAAGGACGTAAACATGCAACGCTTGTCATGACGCCACATCCACTGAAGGAGTTTCTCGTTGCAGATTTCACTGAATATCTCTGGGTGTTTAGACTCCTTGTGGGGAAAAATCGATGGTACGGCATTTGGTTTAAGCTTACGCTTATATCAGTCGCCACCTGTAAGCGCTTTCAGTAACTGTGGTCATCGTATCAGTATTTTATTTTCCTAGTTGTTGCGGTAAAAATAGCTTGCAGTAAAAATGCTGCTTTTCCATTGTTTTTTCTTTGTAAACATGGGCGCGTTTGACTGTTGCACTCCCATCCCTTGCAGCGTCTAATCATGAAACGGCATAATAATAACGTGGCACTCAAGTTAAAAGTTGTTTACTCCCATCTTCTTGCATGTTTTTCCTATTCTACTGGCCGCGTTGCATCTTTGTCAACACAAAAGCGCATACTGTGTGAATGGCACCTAGCGATATGAGTGTAAGCTTTTATTCATGTGCACCAACGTGATTGGATCGTTCTTTTGTCAAACTGTCTAATTTTAACATTTGGCACTTTGGAGAGGTGTTCTCTTCACGGATGAATCCCGGTTTTCACTGTACAGGACAGATGGCAGACAGCGTGTATGGTGTCGTGTGGGTGAGCGGTTTGCTGATGTCAACGTTGTGGATCGAGTAGCCCATGGTGGCGGTGGGGTTATGGTATGGGCAGGCGTTTGTTATGGACAACGAACACAGGTTCATTTTATTGATGGCATTTTGAATGCACAGAGATACCGTGATGAGATCCTGAGGCCCATTGTTGTGCCATTCATCCACGTGTGATCATTTTGGTCAGTGTATTTTTCAAGTTGTGATGTGGTAAAAACAGCAACAGATAGCACCAGTAACTCTCTGAGTGCAACCATTTAACGTCATCGAAATAAAGGCACCCCCTATAGCCCAAAAAAGGTATAAAACGATGTGGATTTTTAAATAGCGTAAACCTGTCTTGAGTTTTCTACTACATATATCAGTAAGAGACATTGTTTATGTTATATTAAGCCATACAAGTCTCAATACCCTTTTTAATATAATTCTTTAATTTCTTCTAAATTTCTTTTAAATATACCACAGTTAAAATATGTTGTCAGTACATTTTCATTTAGCAAGGATGCCTTAAATTGATCAAAAGTGACAGTTAAGACAAAAAACTGTTTAAAAATGCTCTTCTAGTCATCAAAGTATCCTGACCAATGGTTTTCAATACTGACAATAATAAGAAATGCAGTCATAGAAAATAATATTAAGAATATAAGAAATTGAAAAGAAGAAAAAAAACAATAAGAAAATTAATCTTCCTGACCCCAAACTTTTGAAATGTGACATAGCCAAATCATTTTCTGCCTTTGTTAATGGAGCACAAAACAGTTTTACAGCATAGTGGACCCAGCTAGATCAGAAAATACTATAACACCATTACGGTCCAATAATAGCATAATAGGGTTTGTCATTTACTAAATGGTGCTCGTTTACATTTTTTGACACCTCGTGAATATTTATGCCGCATAAAAATCACTTGTTTTTTTCGCACTAGGCTTATGCAAATCGTAGTAGCAATTATGAGGTTCTATTTTTCAGTCGAAAAAATAAACACGCAGCCATTATTTACTTTTACATTGGCTTTATTTTGCTCTAGCTACAGTATAACAGCTATTATTATGCTATGCATCTTTAAAATGACCTTTAATTAGTATATAACCAACTTTTTTTGTATTGTACGTAACTTAAACGTCCAAAGACGTTTGCAAATATGTAACGGAAGAAAGGGCAATTTAGCCCGACCCAAGAAGCCGTGCAGTGCGTGACTTTCACACAAAAGCACAGGCTCTCAGTCCAGGAGCGCGTCTCGCGCAACGGCGCCGTAACCTGCGGCTCTCAGCGCGGGTTTAAATGCGTGCCAAAGGGCACGACTCCATTCAATAGAATTTTCCGGCTCAGAGATTCAGCAGCGTCGCTGTGAGATCAGGATGTGCTCTCTCGGCAAGATCATAAGGCTGATGTTAAAGCGCACCTGCAGAAGGTTGCTGCATTAGATATGCACACCTGGATTCATGAATACATCCACAGAGCTGTAAACACAAACACTGACGCAAACGGATGCCTTTATTACAGATGCAAAAGTTGTAGCGCTGCCTTTTCACCCAAGTACACACTTTCACATAATATAGTGAAAGATTCTGTCTTTTTCATGTTGTCATGAGTGTTTTTCCTTACAGGAACTGTAGTCTGACTAATTTGTGACATTTTTTATGTCATTAACGATCAAATTAAGGCTCCTTTCATAACTGTGTTTGCGTTGTGCTTTCACACAAAAGCATTTCTGCTGCATGAAAGAGCTGTGACTAGGAAATTGCACACCTGAATTGTTGCTGGAGGGCGCGTTGGACACATAACATTAATGATAAGGAGGAAAAATTGTGCATACTGCTTGCAAGAAAGCCAACATTTAATGAATTTTTGGTGTTTAAGTCAAGTGACCTTTATCAGGCATGTTAAAAGCAGAGAAACGGGCACTGATTGTGCCTTTGAACATGAGAGAGATGTGGGAGGAGGGTAGGTGTGTGTTAGTGTGTGGAGTGTGAACGACCTCCAGCTTATTGTAATGCAGATCACACGTATGTGACCTTGACTTCGGGTAATTGAATAGTTTCTGCATTGTTTGACCCTGGAGTGGAACAGTGAAAGGAAGTCAGCTTTAATACTGTTACTTGCTCATAAACACTGACTCAGAAAAATCGGTTATGGAGGGAATCATATGGGGAGAGGAAAGAAAGATGCGTCACACTCTTAAAGGGATAGTTCACCCAAAAATGAAAAATCTGTAATTTATGACTCGCATTCATGTCGTTCCAAACCCGTAAGACCTTTCTTCATCTTCGGAGCATAAAGTAAGATATTTTTGAGGAAATCAGAGCACTTTCTGACCCTGCATAGACAGCAACGCAACTGACATGTTCAAGGCTGAGAAACAAAGTAAGGACATTGTTAAAATAGTCCATATGACGGGGTCAGAAAGCTCTTGGATTTCATCAAAAATAAAATGAACGAAGGTCTTACGGGTTTGGAATAACATGAGGGTGAGTAATTAATGACAGAATTTAAATTTTTGGGTGAACTATCCCTTTAACTGAGCTTGTGTTAACTGTTATTTGCATGTTAAAAGTACATTTTCAGTGGCAGGTAAAATTATCTTGGTGCATTGCCAATTTATAAAACCATATTAATTATTTAATTAAACATTAGCCATGAAGCATTTTGCTTAAAATGGTAGCTGTATCAGAAATGTTGGTCTATTTTGGCACTTTTGCTTGAAAATGCAGAAAATATTATTATAAGTAAGTGTTTTACTATGTTACAACAACATTAATATGACTTTTTACCTAGCTGGTTTATGAAAATGTGTAAATAAATAATTTACAGCAAAATGTGACTATAAAATAAAAGAGAGGAAATAGAATTGGATCATAGCATTGTATTCTAGTACAAATCTTCATCTAGGAATTATTATTATTGTTATTATTTTATAAAGTCAGTTTCCATTAACCTCACTATGTGTGGGGGTTAGGAAAAATCTTGAAATGGAGGTTCCCAGTCTGTAAATGATAATATATTACATCTCTTTTTATATTTTCTTTTCTTTCTTTCTTTCTTTCTTTCTTTCTTTTATTAAAGTTTTTTTGTTGTTTATTAAATATTCTTTATTTTATTAAAGGTCAATACTAGCATCCATCAGTGTTTTTGGGGAGCATTATTATTATTATTAGTAGTAGTAGTAGTAGTAGTAGTAGTGTTATTTTTAATAACTAAATAATATGACCATTTATTTTTGTACCAGATTAAAACACTGCATATTAAAACCTCCAATCTGATTAGTTATTAAGCAGATTAATATGTTAAATGGCCTAAAGAAGAAATTTAAGAAATGTATTTCATTGTAAGGCCTTTTTATTATTTTATTTATTTATTTTTATTAATAACATTAAGAAGTTTAAAATTTTGAATTTAAAGAGCTAGTTCACTCAAAAATGAATTATTGTGTTTCTTTAAAACACAATTAATAAATCTCAATTATTCCAAACTTTTGCTAGCCAGTATATATACAGTGGTCCCATTTTTTTTTTTGGACAAATAAGTCACATTTAAAGGGATTGTTCAACCAAAAATTAAAATTCTGTCATTAATTACCCACCCTCATGTTGTTCCAAACCTGTAAGACCTTCGTTCATCTTGAGAACACAAATTAAGATATTTTTGAAGAAATCTGAGAGCTTTTTGACCCTGCACCTTCTGAGACTACAATGGTACCACCACATTCAAGGCCCAGAAAAATAGTAAGGACATTGTTAAAAAAAAAAAGTCCATGTGACATCAGTGGTTCATCCTTCATTTTACTCTATGAAGCTACGAGAATACTTTTTGCACGCCAAAAAAGTCAGAACGTGGTACTGATGTGAGTGTTTTTTGTTTTCTTTGTGCACAAAAATGTTCTCGTAGCTTCGTAACATTACAGTTAAACCACTGTTGTCACATGGACTATTTTGACGATGTCCTTACTACCTTTTTAGGCCTTGAACGTGTCAGTTGCGTAGCTGTCCATCCATGGATTTCATCAAAAATATCTTAATTTGTTTTCCGAAGACGAACGAAGGTCTTACGGGTTTGGAACGACATGCGGGTGAGTAATTAATGACAGAAGTTTCATTTTTGGGTGTGCTATCCCTTTAATGCAAATGCAAAGACAGTCTGAAAATAAATCAACTTTCCAGCTTAGCTTGTGCTTGTCAAGCTAGCAAATCAATCGAATCACTCACTATTCCTACAGTAGTATTAGCATTTCAAACACGTCTCAATGATGAAAGATGTTTTGACTGTCCTTTGCTCTCTTGTGAGCGTCTCTGCGGTATTACAGGTGTAGTTTACTATAGGCTTGAGCAGATGAAAGGATTTATGTGATGTGGTCACCTGCTACGTTGTAATCCATTTCTTGTTTGAGGACTAAGGGCAGTTTGATGACAGGAGCAGTGAATCCTCACCTTTACACCCCCGCTGCGCTTCATCCAATCACGACTTGTCAGCGCTTCTTGTTTCTTTACTAGAAAAATGAGTTCAATAAATATTTAATGCACACCTGCATTCTCGCTTTTCACATTTCTTTGCTATAAAGTCTTTAGGGACGTGTGAGGCTGCTCTAAAGTTTACAGACTTTCTAAGAGCTGGTGTTTTTCTTTCGGCAGGCTGAGGATCTTGTTTGTAGCCGGAGAACGCTGTGATATAGAGACCCTCGAATGGGCCAAGAGGAATTTTGGAGTCCCAGTGCTGGATCACTGGTGGCAAACTGGTGAGTCACTGCCTTAAAGTTACACTATGCTTCTTAATACAGATCTGTTTTTTCAGATTCAGTCTTTAGGGCTAATTGTTCACACATTTGTGTGTCTATATCAGTTGCCTCACTTCTGCATCAGCACAACACCAAGAAATGTTTAGAAACTGTTAGCTGTCTTTGTGGAAAGAGAGGACTCTACAGGTCAAGTCCATTTGAATTTGTTTTTTAAACTGTGGATGTGTTTTGAATCAAATTTGTCAAAAGAGCATTGAAGTTTATTTGTTGTTCAGAGTGCAAATAAAAGGATTTCATTCCTTTACGTCAAAAATATATCTGAACAAAGCTGAAGGTGAAGGACGATCCTGTGTGTCGGCTGTTTTATGACTTCTGTTGATATCAGGTGATATTGATGGCATTGGTTAGCACGATATGAGTCCTCCCAGCTGACTTGTATGCTTCTTATCGTAAGAGACTTCTTATCAAAAACAAAAAAGTCTTACTTATCCCAAACTTGGCTGTGTTGGAGTATGTTTTTAAAAGTTGTACGTTACAATATAGCTTTTTGCTAGAAAAGAAAATCAAGGGAAACATGGAATGGAAAGTATTTTTCATCTATTAGAAACCTTTGAAACTGCCACCCTTACTGAAAGCTCATTTTTTAAGATATCAACCTCAAATTTGGAATTCAGCTTGCTTAAATTTATGTCTTTGATTTTCTTGCCGTTTTAGAGTACAACATGTTTGGGAAAATATATATTTCATCTAAAAATTTAAAATGTATTTTGGTGCATTTTTCATAATAATAAACATTCTAATTATTATTATTATTATTATTTTATAATTTTTTTTTTAGTTTTTTATAAACTTTTTCAGTTCAGCAAAAATCTGCTAAGTTACTTCTGTAAAAAGAGATTTGAGACAAAATTTGTGTTAATTTCATTCTCAGGTCTTTGGTCAAAAAGTGGTTAACGGGTAATAAATGTGTCCTAACTACTCTGTAAATATTGTTCAGTACCATAAAACACCACTACGAATAACACTGTTTTGGAATGTGAAAATGTTCAGAAAAATATAATAAGTATTTTTAATTTTATTTAATATAAATGTCATTCAGTACCATAAAATTCCTTAAAAATACAAAATATTAAATAAAAAGCATTATCAAACTAAAATATAGTACATTCATCTCATTGAAAAAAGGGGAAAAAAGAAAATAAACAATCAAACAAAAATGGTAATTTTTGACTGATGCACGAGCAAAACCATTTTGCAATGTAAAAATGTTTGTGAAATATATATTTCATATAAAAATTTAAAATGTACTTTTGTGCATTTTCACAATTATAAACTTTAAGAAACTTTTTTTTTTTGTTCAGCAATAATTTGCTAAGAGATTTGTGACAAAATGTACATTTTTAAAAGTGTCATTCTCAGGTCTATGGTCAAAAAGTTGTAATAAATTGATCATAATTATTTTGTAAATATAATTCAATACCATAAAATTTCCTAAAAATAAAAAAATAAGAAAAAACATTATCAATCTAAAATGTAATATGTTCATCTTATTGAAATAATAGTAAAAAAAAAAGAAAAACAAACAAACAAACAAACACAAATGGTCATTTTTGAATGCCAATGCGAACAACACCATTTTGGAATGTAAAATGTGTGGGAAAATATTTGTCATATGTATTTTTCATAATGATAAACTTAATCTTTTGTTGTTGTTTTTTTAAACTAAACTTAAACTTTCTGTTGTTTTATAAACTTTTAATTCACTTAAGCAAAAACCTACAAAGTGACTTCTTCAAAAACAGATTTAGCAAAAGACATTTACAACAGTTTTAAGAATTTTTTGGAAATTTTGTTGGTCAAAAAGTGGTTAACAGGTAATAAATGGATCATAACTATTCTGTAAATATAAGTCAGTACAATAAAATTCCCTAAAAATACTAAATATAAAATAAAAAATTAACGAACTAAAATATAGTGCATTCATCTCACTGAAATAATAAAAAAAAGAAAAAACAAACAAACACATGGTAATTTTTGGCTGCCGACACCATTTTGGAATATAACAATGTTTAGGGAAATATATATTTCATATAAAATTTTAAATGTATTTTTTAAAATAATAATAAACAAGTTCTCATTTGTTTTTGTTTTTTAGTTTTTATTTATAAACTCCTTTTTCGGTTCAGCAATAATCGGGTAAGTGACTTTTTTTAAAAAGAGATTTATGACAAAATTCACATTTTTGGAAGTTTCATTCTTAGGTCTATGGTGAAAAAAGGGTTCACAGTTTATAAATGGATCATATTTATTCTGTAAACACCATTTAGTACAAAATACAAAATATTAAAAACATTACCAGACTAAAATATAGAACATAATTTCATAATTATTCATATAGACACATAATTTCATTGAAATAATAATTTAAAAAGAAAAAACGTACAAACAAGCAAAAATTTTCATGCAATATGATTAAAACAAATGAAAAGTACTTCATCTCATTTGATTATCTTGTTTTTTTATAATAAATTCACAAGCAAATAACTCAACACAGTAAAACCAAATATTATAAAAAAGATACTTTTATGATCCAATAAAATAAAGTTGGCAAATGGCAAAAGGTTATTTTTCTTTCTGCATGCTGCAGTGTTCAGTTCCTGACCTTAAACTCGCCCTTATTTCCCTGGCAGGCCTGAAATGGATTGTCTGCAATACAGGACACTTCTTGTGATATTCATAACCCCTATTGCCTGCATGATGCATAAACCATCACATGTATAATGAATTGGGTTACTCCTCCGTTCTATACTGACCGCAAAACATATTCAGCTCATAAATATCTCTGAGAAATAAACAGGTGCCGAGCTTGACCGGAGAACATTTGTACAAAATGAACTGAATAACCTCCCCTCGCTCTCATATCCTCTCATATCCATCCTTCTGGTCGGTACAAGTAGACTCTTTGTGTCATTCGACGGCGCAAATTTAAACCCAGCGTCAGAGCCGTATTGATGCGTGAATGGAAAAAACGATGGATCCGTATGTGAGTGAGCGCAGGGCCAGAGAGGCTAAAGTGCTTCGTGTGACGAATGATTCTGTCCTCACGGCGAGCGTGTGTGCGTGTGTCCCGCGCTCCGTTTATAATTTCACCCTGTCTCCATCCAGTTTATGATTAAAAGCATGTTTATGCATCACCATCAAGACGGGTCGCATTATTAGACGGCTTGTAATAACAGCCACATCTCCGCCTCGGCGTGCAAACACACAAATGCCACAGCGTGTTTGAATTGTTCAGCGGCACAGAGCGAGATTTGATTAGAAGAGCTGATGAGGTGTAGTGTAACAGCAGTTTGGTTGCGCTGATGTGATGGCTTTTCTGAAATAAAGTGGAAGTGATTTGAACCTTCATTATCTATGTCATTACCCGCTCAAACCTCCCCAGGCTCATGCGTGCGTCGCGATATCGCAAGTCAAGCTGCTGTGGCAGAATCTCTCTCTCCCACACACAAACACACACGTTTGCGTGCTGTAACTTAGGGATGAGTTATAACCGTTATTATGAAATATATGTTCTGAATGCTGATTGGTTAGTGCTGCAGCTAACAACTATTTTGAAAGCCATCACCCATAAAGCAACCGCTCAGAAATGACAGCTGTAATTCTGGCCAACATCATTTTCTGCTGCACATTTTTAAAAGGGCTTACTGTTTTGTGTAAATAAATAAAAAATGAAACATTAGAAAAAATAAACTGAACTGAATTTAGGCGTCACAGCATTATAACATGCAGTATGAAACGGCAGAT